>VWZN01006639.1:569591-588871 GCA_013396955.1 Regulus satrapa
GGCCTCGCTGCTGGCAGAGGTGTTTTCCAGCCGCGGTGACTGCGCGGTTCCCGCAGCAGCCCCTGAGGGCGGGCGGGTGGCGGTGCCCTGCCCGCGGCGGGCCGGCCCGAGCAGTCCCCGCCGGCCCTGGCCGGGCGAGCCTGCGGGCTGCAGGAGTTGGGATCTCGCCGCCTCGGTCCCGGCGCTGCAGGAGCGGATCCGCCCCGCAGGATGAAGCGTGGCCTCGGGCCGGCCTCTGCGGGGCTCTGCTCCCTCAGCTGCGGGGCTCTCGGACGCGGCTGCAGAGAGGAGCCCGGGGGCTGAGGGGAGCAGCAGGCGAGCCCAGCGCCATCCTCGCACCCCTCAGACAAGGGACAGGAGCTGAGGCAAGGCTTGCGGTGTTTCTGCTCACAATACGCATTTAGGTGTTCTCGAGCATCTCCGGCCCGCTCCGCGGTCCTAAGGTGAAATAAATGTTTTTTTTCTTCCCGTATGTCTGCGTTCTGACGTTTGGTAAATTAGCATTGTTTTTATGAGCCTTGGGTCTTCAGAGGTGCCTTTACTGGTCTTGGCATTAACTGTTTTATAGCGATAGCAAGGCAGTGCACTTGGTGTAATTAAATCTGGTGTAAAAAGTGAACAGAGGTCAGATGGTAATTTGAATTAATATTTCAGTCTTTAATCATGTGGCAACATAATTAAGATTATTCGATATGGAGTATTTAAGCCAATCCAATACGGAATATTTAAGGTAATTCAGTATGAAGGATTGTAAGTTTTCCTAGAGTGTTAGTGTTAATTAGAATATTTTAAAAGTCCTGGCTTGGACTTTCACCTCTCCTTGCAAAACTTCACATATTTTTGAGAAATCCTAGCCAAGGTTATTGATTATTATAGTCGGGGTTATTCCTAGGTAACTATATTATGGAGTAGCTTTCACTCCCTCACATCCCTTATGACCTATACTACAGCCTATATAACTGATCCTTATGAGATGTTAGTTAGTTGAGGATAACATCTCTGTTTTTTAAATGTGATCAGATAAATCTCAGACGGAGTCGGCTGTGGACAGGATTTAACAGTCCTTGCTCTTGACTGGATTTCTCAACAATTTTTCTGAAGTGGTTTGTGTTGAGCTCTTTCAATGTTAAAATTCAAAGCTGGTACAGAATGGAATAAGATATTCTGATACATCCCTCTCTTGAGAATGACACTAATCAGAACTAATGACTGAAATTTTCCTGACGTTTCAGGTATTCATCAGTGCCAAGGAAAGGAAAATGTTGTCTGTCAAGTTATGGTGATACCAGAAGTGCCCTTTGGTAAAGAATGCTTCATTTGTTAATTGCCTGCAGTACTGAGGTGAGTGAAGAAGTTCTGATACTAATGTACCTCTGTCAGTAAAATTTGTTCTATGTGAGAAAAGCTTAATGCTGCAGAAATAAGGTTTGCAGAATCTTCTAGGTCTCCCTAGGGGAAAGGTGTTGACAGACTGGAGGAAGGGAAGGCAAGGGAGGCTCCCAGGATGGCTGGGGCTGAAGAACTTTCCCTGAGAGGAAAGGCCATGGGAGCAAGGCTTGGTCAGCCTGGGGACCCTACACATGCAGCCCCTTCCTGTGAGGTTATTGAGACAAGCTTCTCTCAGCCAAGGTGACAGGAAGCCAAAACGAGAAAGTTTTAAATGAATACAGGGAAAACCTATTCCCCACGAGGACGCTCAGCAGCAGTACAGTTGCCCAGCAAAGTTGTGCCATAGGTTTTCCAAAGTTGTGCCAGAGGTTTTCCAAACTCAGGCAGTTCAAGCCCCGAGTGCCCCGGTCTGAATCCAGACCTGACCTGCTTTGACCTGGAGCTTGGACAGGGACCTCCTGAGGGCCCCTCCAGCCCAAGTTACACCATCATTCTGTGATTCTGCACTCAGGTGCAGACCAGATAGCCTGAGAGTGGATAATATTGTATTTCAATTCAATACAATGCTCTGTGTTGGGAGCATTTTTGTTCTCTGCAGCAGGTAGCAAAACCATGCAGCACGAGAGTTGAGAGAGCTTTCATCAGCTCCTGCTTTCTACTCTTCCTGCTGTTATGGAAACATTTCTTCTGCTCCTTGCAGCAGAAAATAATGGTAAAGAAAATTACTCCGGTCAACTGAGACATGTTGTTTCCATGTCATCCTTCCAGGTAAAATATTTATTACTTGTTAAAGTGATTGAAGGTTACCCATTCACTTCCTTTCAGAAACCAGCATATAGAGGGGAAGGAAGAGAAAATACTCATGTTTTTAAAAACTGGAGGCAGAGAACTGTAAATAGGAAACAAAAGATGGGAAAAATCAGGAGAAAATGTCCATGTTGGTGCATTACTCATTACTCCACTTTGGTTCATTACAGTAAAGCAAGATAAGGGTATAAATAAATTATAGCAAAGGAAAACTGAATGGGCATTGCTAGGATGAGATAAGGTCTGCCCTAGCAGTAGTAAAATAATCCTTTCCCCATGCTGAGTGTGCCTGGCAGACAGAGCAGGAGGGAGTTCTGAGGAATTTCCCCTTTGTGCAGGGTACAGACTGTGTGCAGAGCAGCTCTGCTCAGGATCAGGTACTATGGGGCAGGAGGAAAAGGCACTGAAGTTCTTCTGAACCAACGCTGGCTCAGGGCCAGTGGCTTTGCTACATTTTAGATATCTAAAAACCTAAAAATAGAGCAAACAAGCTGCGTGATCTTGAATGAAAAATATTTGATATTGTGAATGGGAAAGAAGGGGAATTAAACAAGATGGCTCAGCACTGATTGCTTTTGTGGTTGTGACTGTGCTGTGCCTCTTCCTCCTGCCAGAGCTGTAGCAGTCTGGTAAGAATGTCCAGTGGTAATCAAGGGGAAAAGCCCTTTTCTGGATCATAAGAGACCTGCAAGATAATACCCCAGTGATATGTCTGCAGAACTTGGCACATTGTGGCTTTGTTTGGAGGCTTATACAAAAAAATAAGAGGGAGAGAGTTGGGGCAGATTAACTACTCACAGAGGTAACGTGAATAAATGCAAATTGTAACAGAATCCATGTTGCTCCAGGACCAAAATGCACAAATTAAAGATTCTATCAGCTGTATTCCCCTGGAAAAGAAGTTTGGCATGAGACATTACAGGCTCTTCAGTATTCAGGCCCTGCCGTTGTTAAGTACTTGCTTTCAAAACAGTCACTTGAAACCAGTATGGAGCCAGCATTTGGTGACCCTAGAGGGAAAGACACTGCTAAAACCAGCACTTGGCAAATCCAGAACGAGCTGGGAGTGGCAGAGGTAGGAGCAGGTAGTAAAAGAGTGAATCTCATTTAGGGTCAAAGACTTATTTTTACCACTCCAGTGTATCCCACAAATTTCAGTGTACTCGATCCCAATAGAGCTTTAATGGAGAAAGGCACTGCTCAGGCAGTGAGCAACGAGGGACATCAAATCTTCCACCTCTGATGGGAACAGTGACAGGCAAAGTTCCTTGATGCAAGTTGTTTATAAGAAGGCAGGGGAAGATATTTTAAAAATCAAAACTCTCTCAACTCTAAACTTGCAGTGTAGCCCAAAAGTTTTGGCAGCTTCAGGGGCAGGAAGCATTCCAGTGTAGGCACAAGCTGAGCAAATCCCACAACCACAGCTGGGGAACAACAGCAGGATGGTGCTATCAGTGACTGGCAGTGAGTCAGAAGTGTTTTCATTCAACTGCGTGGTCCAGAGAGTGATTGAATCTGCAGAGTAAAAACAGAGATCAAAACTGGCCAAGAATTTGAGGAGTAGCTGCAAAATAATATTACCTGCTTCGTAAAGTGAAGTTTCAGGCAGTGATCAAAGGGTTTTGTCAGTTTAATAAATGAAGGGTAGTTCCAAGTAGCATGCCCTCAAATCACAGAAATGTCCATGCAACTGAAAAAGTACCTGAAATTCACATTCTTCAACAGTTCATGGGGCAAAACCCCAAACTCACTTAGACTGAAAAAAAGAAGTATTTACAAAATCTATAGCCTTAGGGCTTACGCTCAGAAATTCACAATGTTTTCAGAGTATTGGTTCCTTGAGGAGACATTTTATGTCTCCTTAGCTTTGGAAATGTCTCCAAGGCGCATTAAGACATTTGTCTGAAATTGAAGAGGTGGATAATTAGTGGCATCATTTGTAAACACATGCTTAATTAGACTTTTGGAGAGGGGTAGCATGCACTTAATGGCTGGTATTAATTCTGCATCTGATATTTAAGACAGGGTATCATATCAACAGGTGTAGGATGACAGAGCATGTAATCATATAATCAGATAATTAGCTTATTACAAATATTAATTTGTCAGGATTTTTATTTTAGGCTTTACCTTTATCCCTTTAATGCAATAAAAGAATTAATTCCACTAATCTAAAACATGTTGTTCGGCCACTACAAAACCAAAGGTAATAATTGTTTCTGCTTGCCTGTGCTTCCAGAGAAAACCAGAGGAGAGAGCAGCTGTTTGCCCAGAGTGACACCTTTGTGCCAGTGCTTAGAGCCACCCACGTGCCCTGACCCAGGTGAGACTTCACAGACATGGAATAGGCCCAGCTTGCTCCACAGGATGGGAACAGCACGGTGCACACGTGGCTGCCTTCTCCCTGAGGGCTGCTGTGTGTATGCCCCCGTAGCCAATGGATATTCCAAATTCAGGCTGCAAAAGATAAGTTAATTTCTTCCACTCCTAGAAATTCGGGGCCTGGAGATTAAGGCAAAAGAGTGGGATCTGGTTATAAGTATGAGGGGACAGCAAGAAAATGTTGCTTCTGTGCTCTGCAAAGGGGGCAGTGAGCATGACACAACCCAGCTGAGGTATCAAACTGTAGCTGGTTTTCCTTCCTGTTCCTTGTTTACTACTTTTATTACAGTAAGTGAGTGGAGGGGAAAGAAATCTTGTTTTTTACCTTGCTTCCTCAAAAGATTTTGCACATCCTTTCAGAAAAGGGTCTAAGCAGTGTCAGGGCAAAGAAAGCAAAATTCTCCTGCTCTGGTGCCTAGCAGAGATAGTTTGAACTGAAATAGGGATATTAATAAACCCTTTTCACAATTCTTAATCTGTCATTCAGCAAACAATGTCCTGCTCTCTGCAGTGAGGAAACAAGGGTGATTAAAGCCTGCCAAATGAAGGGAACTTCTGTATACCACATTTGGAAGTAGTTTTTAAAGAAATAACTACATAAAAGTGTTGCAAAGATGAAGTCAGAGATTTATGAGGTGTATAAGGTGTTTGTGGGATTAATTACAGGCTGAGACTAACCCCCAGTAAAACTCTCTCTTGCACTGATGAACTTTTCATTGGTGATGAAAAAAAGGGGCTGTGCCCTGCAACACAAATTTAGCACTGGCTGTTCTCATCCTAGGGCTGCGGGCAATATTTGAAATATGAGCAATATTTTAGGTGTGTGACACAAGACAGCACAGCAGCAAGGTCAGAAATAGGAAAATACTGGGAGGGAGAAGCAATACCTGCACACAACTTCTTTGGATCCAAATAGGAGCTGATTGTAGATGGAAACAGTGCCACTGAGTGCTTCTGTATTGAGACCTGACTTGTAGTTGATTAATACAGCTACTGATCTCTAATTAGGTGCAATTAACAGCCTGTACACAACAGCTGCCTGGGTGGTATTTAAGGTAATTATCTGGTGCCCTCTAGTGGAGCGTGAGACAGATACAGTCACACTTTTTTTCCCCTGCAAAAACAGATTTATTATTCTTTCAATGAATGGCCCAACCAAGAACCTTTTGCTGAAATCGCTGAAGGCTTATTCTTGCACTGAAAATCATGCAAAAGGTAAATAAGTGTGGGCATGACTTGACCTGTTGTGTCAGTTTTTACAAGTAGTGACCAAAAGTGTATTTTTAAAGAGACAAGGATAAGGAGAAAGCAAAAAGAGAAGATAGAAGAAGAAGAAAAAAAGGGAAAAATATTGAAAAAAAAATCAGGATATGTTTTAATGATTCTTGGCTTAAGCATCAGTTACAGGAAATGAATGACTATTCCTTCCCTATTTGATATCTTATTTTAGAAGATTTCTTGCAGCACAGACTTACCTTGTTTTGTAGCTGGTCAAAGCCTGCCATCCTCAATCCAGGTGTTTACCTGCGTGGAGAACTCAGTTGGGGATTGTGCCACACTTTCCAGAGGCTGCTCAAATTGGGCAAGACTGTCCCGGAGCTACGAGTTTCAAACATAATTTAGGGAGGTTTGCTTTTAACTCATCTGTTTTTTCCATTACTTGAACTTCAGCAGTGACCTCAAGAAATGATGGAAAATAGGTGTTTGCCAGCTGGGTCCTCTCTCCCAACCCATGTGACTCACCAAAGCAGCTGTGCCCCTTTCTTCAGAATGCAGCTCTGCTCTTTAAATGGTGCGAGTTCCCTGACTCTGCTGCTCGGATGAGACAGCCCTTGGGTTCTATAGAGCTGAGCTCTGATTTATTTGGGGCTGCTGGAGCATATTGAACACACATTTCAGCCCAGTATATTACATAGGACTTTGCAGTTGGGGTTTCTTTCCAAGATCACAGTTGCCTTATGAATTAGGGATTTGCAGTGGACTTTGGTAGGTGCTGTTGCCAGGCATTATATTAGAGTAGAGGTCTTAAAACAATAATTTCTCTTTTTTGGTTCTATTTCCACTCTTCTTTGGTTATTTTCCAGCCAAGGGATGGAAAAGCAAGATCGTGGCTGTATGTTGTTACTTGCTTCTAAAGTCTGTGGTTCTGCTATTTGACAAATTTCTGCTTTCCAAACAGCAGTAAGAGCACGGTTTGGAGAAATGCAGCCTACACCTATTCTCTGCAGCCTCACACATCTGCTTCAGATTTGCACAGGAGGAGAAATGGGATGTGTAATGCTGGTTTATGGACACAGCAGATGCCCATGCATCAGCACACACACACACACTGAATACAGAAGACTTAACCTTGTGGGATTCACTGAAATGAGGCACAGGGCTAGTGAGAAGCACAGAACCATCTGTAATAATGGTTTTCACAGCACTTGTAAAGAACCTGGATTTGTGAAGTCCTAATTCTCCATAGGGTATATAATGAGGAGAGCTTTGTTGCCGAGTGTCTCTGTACAGTGAGACAAGAAAAGCAGTTCAGGCCTATTTCCTACACTCTTCTTTGTTTCACAGAAGAAATCTGTCAGAATAGGGATTTAGGAGTTAATGGCCTGGAAGCAAAATCCCACAGAACTGTGTGTCTGCGTTAAAAGTTGTCAGAATTTACTGTTGTCTTTAAAACAATCAGTGGAAAGGCTTGAACCTATTTCAGATAAAGAAGGAAAGATGGAATAAGCAGATCTCTCCAGACAAGGAAAATTATGAGTATTAATGTGCGGTCATTTTAGATTTCTGGCAGGACCTCTCTCCCCACAATATTTGTCTTGTGCAGTTAAAAATAGCAGCATGAATACATTCTGCTTCCATGACCCCCTTCGTGGCAGCTGATTGGAAAGATCAATAATGTGCCTCAGGTTGTGAGTCATTAGAAGTTTATTTTTCAGTGTTGATTATTACAATGTATGTGAGCAAGTGTGATCAAAGCAGATTAGTTACAATACACAGCAGTGTGGTCTGTCGGAGCAGCACATTTCCAAAGCTGTGGAAAGTGGCTTCAGAGAGAGCTGACAGATTACTACAATGTTTATCATTGTTACAGCCTCGGTGGGAGTCTGGTTTAATCTAATTAACATAACAGTGGGAGGACAATGACAATAAAAATTAGAAGCACTGAAGAACTCTATTATGTGGCTGGTGTGATTGGGAATGACAGACATTACAATGAATGCACGACAGGAGGATGCTCAAGGGTGACTACTGCTCCAAGAAGCCTTTTTGGTACTCGTGACATTAAGCTGAGATTTTTTTTTTCCCACACTGTCTGCTCTGAGCACCCACTTGAGGTGTTCTGCATTGCCTTCTCTGTTCTCACACGTCTCTGAACTGGCTAAGCTGGAAAAATAGCTGTGGTCAGAGAATCCCAGACTGGTTTGGGGTGGAAGAGACCTTAAAGCTAACCCAGTGCCACCCTCTGCCATGGACAGGGACACTTTGCACTGGCTCAGGCTGCTCCAAGACCCTTCCAGAGATGGGACAGCCACAGCTTCTCTGGGCACCCTGTGCCAGGGCCTAACTACCCTCATTGTAAAAAACTCTTTTGAATGGAGTTCCAGGCATCTCTAGTGATAAGGTAAGGGGCAGTGGGATGAAACTGTCAATAGATACCAAGGCTTTGACTACCATAAAAAAGTAGACATTTTTGGGAGCTTTGTTCCATGCTTCTGTGCTCTTCAGAGAACTACCTCTTGTGTTCCAGGAACAGGTATGCTGAAGTAAATCTCAGAGGAGGCAGTTTCAGTTCATGAAACCTGGTGGGTTCCTTCTCCCACTGCTTTCCGTGGTTGATTTTGCACAAGTCTGGTGGGGTTGGTGTGCATGGGGAGGTGGGACCTAAATTCACAAGGTCCACGGGTGGAGGAACATCTTTCACCAACTTCCAGGCCTGGCTCTTATCCCTTTCCTGAACACCTCCAGCAGGAACAGAGGAAAAGAAATCATCTGTGTCTAAACAAGTCAGGGATACAGAGTTGCTGGGCAATGAAACTGTAGAGTACACATCTGATTTCACATAGCAACCAAATCCAAACTTTTAATGTCCTTTCTTGTGAAATAAATGACAGTAGTATTGTGTAGCCATTGATCAGAGGAGACTCAACCAGGCAGATTTGGATTTGTCAAAGGCACCTACAGACCATGAATAGTGACTATCTATGAAATTTTACAGAAAACAGGCATCTGCTCCTCACCCCCAACCTACAATAAAAGGTCTTCTAAAACATATGCATCCAATACCATAAATGTTGCAGCAGAGCACTGGCCAAAAATCAAAGCATTCTCTGGTGGTCTCTAGGACATAATTTCTCTTCATTTCTGTCATTTTTTTGATGATAAACTAGGAAAATATGATAAAGAGAAGTAACACAGAGTGGGGCTGAGGAAGCCATGTGAACAACTTGACAGAGTGTAAAAAAGACAAGAGGAAGGCAGGAAGCAGGAGAGAAAGTGGTTTGGTAATCAGCCCATGAGAGGAGGATGCGGAAGTGTGGTGATTCAGTGTCAGCCCCACATTGTTTCCTCTTGTAGAAATTCTTAAATTTCTCTGGGTTTGTGCCCTGTTCTTGGCCTTTTGTAGGAGTTGGAACTTAGACTTTCTTCTCCAGATGAAAAGGTGAGTTACTCTCTGTTACAGCAGGGCAAGAGGACTCATACCTGGAAGTGAAATTTATTACTAACAGACTCAGAGGAGGATAATGAGAAGTAAAATAAGCCCTTTAAACACCTTTTTCCCTGCCAGCACAGGCAGACAGGGCGTGGGGGTTTTGGTCAGTTCATCACCGAGATTTTCTTCCGCTGCTCAGGGAGAGGAGCCCTTCCCCTGTGAGGCCGTGGGGTCCCTCCCTCGGGACACAGCTCTCCCTGAACTCCTCTGGTGTGGGCCCCCTCTCCCAAAACAGCCCCAGTGTGAGCCTTTCCCACGGGCACACAGCCTCCCCAAACTGCTGGGGCCTGGCTCTCTCTGCCACGGGCTGCAGCCCTGCAAGGACAGGCTGCTGCAGCTGGGAGCAGGGCCCTCCCTGCACCGGGGCTGCCCCGGGTCACAGCTCCTGCAGGCACCCGCTGCTCCCTGGGGCACCTCTGCAGGGGCTGGGGCTGGATCCCTGCATCCCTGGGCATCCCCAGGGCTGGGAGAGATCCCTGCATCCCTGGGCATCCCCAGGGCTGGGAGAGATCCCTGCATCCCCGGGCATCCCCAGGGGCTGCAGGGGCACAGCTGCCTCACCATGGTCTCACCACAGCCTGCAGGGGAACCTCAGCTCCAGCACCTGGAGCAGCTCCTCCCTCCTTCTCCACTGCCCTTGGTGTCTCCATGTTGTTTCCCTCGCCTGTTCTCACCTCCTCCTCCTCCTCTCTGGCTTAGAAGAAAGCTGTGCCCCACTTTGTTTTGATTTTCCTCTTAAATCTGTTCTCACAGAGGCCTCTCTCATTGTCCCAGCCTTGGCCAGCAGCATGTCCAGCTTCAGAGCTGTCAGGGACTGGCTCTGCTGGATGTGCTGGAAGCTTCCAGCAGCTTCTCACAGAAGCCATCTCTGTGCACCCCGCTACCAAAAACCAGGCTGTGCAAAACCAATGCATGGGCCCATGGAGTTGAGTAGAGTGGAACACCTCTCCTAGGAGGAAAGGCTGGGACAGCTGGGGGTGTTCACATGGAGAAGAGAAGGCTCCAGGGAAACCTCAGAGCCACTTCCAGTGCCCCAGAAGAGCTGGAGATGGACTGTGGACAAGGGCCTGGAGGGAAAGGACAAGGGGGTGGCTTTAAGGTGAAGGAGGGCAGGGATGGGGTATTGGGAATAAACTTTTCCCTCTGAGGATGGTGAGATGCCGTGGCTGCCCCATCCTTGGAAGTGTTCAAAGACTGGAGAAACCTGACTGTAGCAGAAGGTGTCCCTGCCCATGGCAGAGGGTGGAACAAGATGATCCTCAAGGTCCCTCCCGACCCAAACCAGGGATTCTCTGATTTTAAGTTGAGGATGCTTGGGATTGCTTTGCTTTGTAAAGAAAACGATTTGCCTGGTAACTCTTTCTTAGTAAAGTTAAGATTGCTTGGGAGCTTTCTTGAGTGTAGTGAGTGGCCACAAGCTGGGTATCTGAAAAATAGGGAGGTGTGCCAGGTCAGGAGGGAGGGACTTTTATATGGAAAGATTTTACTGGAAAAGGAGGAGGCAGAGGAGGATGAAGAGGGATTCCTTGTCACCAGAACAGCTATAGAGGTGAACGTGCAGGAGAGGGCGCCCGACAGCAAGGAGTAACTTGTGGTTTGAAAACATATCACTAAAACAGGGAGAGAACAGCTGGTTTAAAGTTTTGGTTGAGGTTATATTTTGCATAACCTCAGAGAGTTAGAGTGGCCAACTGAGCATCCGTGGTTTTCGTAGCTAATGCATTCAACATGAGTGAAAATCTGATTGCTGTCACTCATGTCAGCAACTCCAGCCTTCAATTAGTGAGGAATATAATCTTTACCAGTCCTTTTTGTGAGAGCAAACTGGGTAGGAAGTGTACAGCTTCCTTTATTTCTCGTGTCACACCACTACCTCAATCCCAGCCATGGATACCAGCCTGCACAGGGAGCTAGTTCCTTGTTAAACTAGAAAATCCCCTTACAGAGCCTCCACATCTCTACAGTTAGTGATGGCTGCCTGTGCTCCCAGAGTGCTGAATGAGGTTACAACTTGGGCTGTGTTTATTTTTGGGGCTGGAGCTATGCAAGGCTTCTGCAGACAGCAGAGACATTCAGGAGCCCTGACAGTGGAGCACTTTTGGGATCTAAGTCTTTTTCCATGGCAAATCCAGCATTTAGGGGAACTGCACGGAGTGGCAGCTACTTCTACCCCTCCTGTCCTCAGACAGAGTGTTCTTCCTAAGCACCTCCCCACTTGGTGGGCTGCCCCTCACCTGCAGGTGCTCACTGGAGGCCAAGCTGCCATGGGCTCTCTTTAAAAGGCAGATCCAAATTCCAATCCCATTTTGTTGCTGTAAGAGCTTACAGGCAAATAGAGCCCCGTGCAGCACTAGTGAGGAGGTTCATAACCCCTCTTGGTGCCTTTCCTGTGCTGCTGCCTCACCCAGAGCTGCAGTTACAGCCCTGCCAGGTTGCTTCTCCTCACTCTCCTTTGCAGACACAGCAGAACAGACACAGCTGTGGTTTGGGAGCTCGTTCTAGGGACAGCTGTCACCCATTGTGACCACACTTAGGGCTGGTGCTTTGTGGGCTCCACCTGGAGTCCTGCACCCCTCTCTGGGACCACAGCACAGGGAAGATGTGGGCTCTTGGAGCCTGGGGAGGCCACAGAGATGCTCCCAGGGCTGGAGCCCCTCTGCTCTGGAGCCAGGCTGGGAGAGATGGGGGTGTGCACCTGGAGAAAACAAGCTTATGGGGAGACCTCAGAGACCCTTCCAGTGGCTAAAGGGGCTTCAGGAGAGCTGGAGAGAGACCTGGGACAAGGGATGGAGGGACAGGGAATGGCATCCCACTGCCAAAGGGCAGGGTTAGATGGGATATTGGGTAGAAGTTCTCTCCATCCCAGGAAGTGTCCAAGGCAAAGTGGGATGGGGCTTGGAGCAACCTGGGATAGTGGAAGGTGTCCCTGCCGATGACAGGGGGTGGAACTAAATGGGCTTTAAAGTCCCTCCCTTCCCAAACCTTCCCGTGATTCTATGATTCCACATGAACTTTGCTTTATTTTTCCTTATTTTCAGAGGATTTTTGCTTTGCACAAGGCAAAACTCTGGAAAGGCTCAAGTTATCACTAAGCTCCCCCAACCTTTGTTGTGGTGTATTGTTCTTGTCCCTGGACTAACAATACAGGCAGTGCCTTCAGCTGGGAGCCAGCAGCCAAGTGGAGACCAGCGATAAAGAGAAGGAAGGAGGAGCAAGGGAGAGTTTGACCTCACAGCTTTTGTTTAAATTGCTGGTTCTTTTTAGTATTTCCTCTTGTTATTCTTTAAGTATTTGGGGAAAGAGAAGGGAACCATAGCCAGACCATTATGTATGCTTAGTCCATAATCTAAATATTTTTATCGTCTCATTTTTTCTTTTTTTTTTCCCCGTTATTTTATTGGTTGTTTAAATAGCTACAGAAATATACCAGAGAAATAGAGACTAAAATTTTGCAAGATTTTAATTCTGGGCAGTGTGCCAAGTAAAAGGTAATTGTTGGCAAGACTCGGACGTTTGGTTTGCATACTGCTTTCAGTCCACAGCAGAGATCCTTACAGCTCCATTATTCTATACAGACAAAGTGCTCAAAAATCTGCATTTTAAAACGAGCTGAGTGGCTGTTAGAGAACATGAACACCCCTGATTTCAGCTTCCTGCCCACTTCTGTGTTCCTGGGCTCTCTGTTCCTTGACAGGGCACGGAAAGATCCCCCCAGTTCTATCCAGTAGTTATTGCAAGATGTGGCAAAAGGCAGCCTTAAGGTAGTGTAACTGCTGAACATCCAGCGTGCCATCAGAAACGAAGCAAGGCCGCTGCTGCTTCTTCTGTTGGTTATTTAGACAGGCAAGAGCAAATTTGTGCATCTGAACACATCAAGGGAAAACACATTAAGGATAATACAAACAACTTGCCCCAAGGAAAAATTCTGTCTGGGTTTAAGTGGAAGAAAATCACTGTTAGAACAATTAAACATTGCACTAGGTTGCCAGGGAAGTGGTAAAATTTCCCTCACTGGAAATATTCAAGGTTTGGCTTGACAGAGCCCTGGACAGCCTAACTCAAGGATTCTGCTTCCAAGCAGAAGTTTGGAGCAGATGGGCTCCAGAAGTCCCTTCCAAACTGGATTTTTCTATGATCTATGATAATACTTTTAATCATCATGTTTCAAAGTTGGGATAAGAGAAGAATGCTGTTATTTTCTCTCATGTCATGAAAATGAGGATTCCAGTGTCCACGGAAATACTAACTTTATTAGGAAATAGAAAAGGAAGGAAAAACAACAGTTTCATTTCACTTACAAGCATTAGTGCAACTGACTGTGGTCAAAACCAGTCTGGTAAAGTTGAACTGCATAGGTAACCAGGAGACTCTAGGTTTCTGCTGAACATCATCCAAAAAAGCAAGAAAATAATCTCTTTCAATCTTCAGGGAGTGGTTTCAATGCAGTAAATATGACAGTGTGTTCAGCAAAAATGTTTGTGCACAGCAAAACAGCTGGGGCTGTGATGGTGGATGTGTCTGAAAGCAAGCAAGTTTTAAAATAACAGGGACAGCTTCCTATAGCAGCCAAATAAACACTGGTATTTAAAATGCTTTGAAAAAACCACAGAATTACTAGTGATTTGACAGAGTTTATCAATTCTAAGCAGATCATTACTATGTAGTCAAGGCCACTGCTGTTTCTTCTGCTAGTTATTTAGAGAGACAAGAGTGAACCCAAGGCAAAAGCAGATTAATTGTTACCCACGTTAACAACTGGAGTAGCAACACAGTGAGTATAAGGAAATAAAGTCATACACCAGTTAACTACATGTGCACTTCTAAAGGATACTGCAAGACCTTCTGTCCAGGTTTCACTCCACAAATAAGTCATGGTGATAATGAATTGGAAAGATTTTTGCTGGCTGCTCCACCGTGGGGATGTGTTGGTGCTGCTGAGGAGGTGATGTCCTCCTTCAATCCAGGTGTACTTTGGGTGAGAGCAGGTGAGCTGGAAGGAGCAGGAGGCTGACAGGATGCCAGGGATGAGAGGTGCCTCCCCCAGGGATGGGGTTAGGGTGGGATTGCTGTGAGGCTGCTCGCTGGGTGGCTTTCCCAGCCCAGGAGCCAGGCTTGGCTGGATGGACTTGTGCTCTCAGCATCTACACTAAGTGAACAGAAAAACTTGTAAACGCTTTGTGATCCATCTACTGTAAGTTCAAAACCTCGGAGGGATAAGTTTTTTATAAAATTATCTGGAACGAAAATGAAGCAGACGAGACAGTCACTTCAGAGAGAGGCAAAGACATCAAAAATCCAAACTATTCCATTTTCCTTTGTGTGTCTCCTTTTGAACTCTTGCAGCCCCTTCAGCGTGCAGGACGGTTTAGTAAATCCCACTTTATTTGTTACATATGCTTCCCTGGATAGGGTCCTGAGGAGAAGCTTCTCCACGGAAAATGGAGACTTGGAACAGGAAAGCTGTATTTAAACCCCATGCTTGGTCCTAACAAATATACTTGGAATAAAAAGCAACCAAAACCATCTGTGGCC
Organism: Regulus satrapa; assembly: GCA_013396955.1. Lineage (NCBI taxonomy): Eukaryota > Metazoa > Chordata > Aves > Passeriformes > Regulidae > Regulus > Regulus satrapa. The sequence goes on from VWZN01006639.1 coordinate 584,413, forward strand.
AGAAGAAGTAAACCCAGATGTTGTGGGGATTTAGCCCTCTCCTTCATTAATCATGTCTGCAGGATCATTCAGCTTCTGCAGCCTTCGCCTGCTGCACTTTTGAGGGGTTGTTAATAATACAGCAAGAGCAGCTCACGTGGGGGGAAAGTTTCAGTCACATCTTTGATAATCAAATGGAAGTAGAATTTCTTACTCCTCTAAGCAGAGTCTCTATGATTTCTTTAGTTAAGATGGGAAAATGACAGGTTTGATTTCTGGATTTGGATTCTTGCCTCACTAAACCCTGTTCAGAGGCAGTGAGACGCCTCAGCCTTCCCTTCTTACCAGGCTGCCTGCTACAAATCCCTCCCTATAAACTGATTTCTACCACTCAGGAAGGTTTTGGTCTTCCCAGGCAGGCATGACTGCCCATTTGAAGCAGTAGAGAACCCACTGGATCTCCAACAGATGGCTTTTTATTCTGGATTTTCTGCTGAGCCCAGCAGATTGGGCCGTGCCTTCCTGTTTGCTCTTCTGTAGCCGTGGGAGCCCAGGCAGTGGGAAGGGCACTCAGCTGAGCTTTATTCACTGGTTTCTCTGCACCACCTCTATTCTCATGTGAGGGAACAAACCCATGAGTCTTGTTTGACAATGAGAGAACTTCAACAATGAATTTGTGAGGGCCTGTGTGTTAGTTGTTTTGACATGAATGTCCCAACTAATTAAAATACAGCCTCTAATGGCAGCTGAGCAGGAATGATCACCTCATTTGTCATTTAACAGATTTCGTAACTAGTGACTAAGCAGAGAAGGAAATGGTGTTTGAATTTACCAAACATATTTAGTGTATTTAAGAAACAGGAAAATTCAACACATGTATTTTATTTTAATTTACATATATACAAAGCCATGCAATTTCTTGGCCACTGGGATAGGCAAAGAGTGCAAAGAGTGCGTGCCACAGCTGGAGGTGATTCTTAACTTTAGGATTCTTTATAGGAAATAAATTCCAGAACCATATCTTCAAGACTGTGTTTTGCATCCCTATTAAGAGCTTTTACTCCTGTCCCAGATGCCCTCAGTCCTGTGGCATGCCCTTGCAATCCATTTTGCTCCCTTACTGATTCTCAGGGGTGCTGGGTTTGCTGCACCTCTTTCCTTTCCTGTTCTTCTCGATCCAGCATTGCCCCCCAGCCTTGCAGAAGGAGGCTCCAACTTCAAAGAGCCACAAGGCTGACATCAAAAGAACGAGCAAACCAGCTTGACACAGCGTTCCCATCAGGTTCCTGACATGGCAAGGACAAGGCCAGCAGCACTCCGGCAGGAAAACTGGGGAGGGGAGGAGACAAGTCCAGGGGAACTTCTCACCTCAGGACTTGAAGAGAAATTACTTCACTTTAAGGCAAGGCAGAGCCTCTTGTTCTTGTGGAGTTACTGATTTGAGAGGATTTTTTCACTCCAGGTGTGCAGTGCTTTCCCTTCTCCACAGCTGCTGCCTGGAGCCGTACTTGGGACAATCTGTTTATTTATAATAAATCAATTTTAGAACCTGTTTTAAAAAGCAGCCTTGACATGCAAGTTGGTAATGTGCCCTAAGTGCTAACAGATTGTGTATTTGGTTGTAAAGAGTATCACCTGCTCAGAATAGATTTGCAAGTGTTTGGTTGTGCTCCGTAAGAACTGGGAACCGAGGAGCCTCTGAAGGGCCCTTGTGGGTAGAAACCAAAAGAACAGAGCTCTCTCGAGGCTGTTCACTGCACTGGTCCCTCAGTTTTGAGAAGGAATTCTAGGGAAGCAGCATTCTTTTGTTGTGATTACCTGGTGTCTTAAAGGCCCAGCTGCTCAAATCTTCCCACTCCAGAATCTCAGGTGTCAGAAGAGAGAAAAGCTTCTTGTTGTCATTACTGGGAGGTTTTAATCACCCTTCTGCAGTCTTGGACAATGAAGGGAAAAAAAGAGGTTTTTATCCTCAAGTTCTCTATTTTTCCACTCAAAAGCATTTTGAATTAAATTCTCGATTAGTAGCAATGCTGATGTCTGGCTGAGCCCTGCCGTGGGCTATGTTTGTATGTATATATATTTATTAAATGCAAGTGGAGAACTACAGAACTCTGCCATGTCACCATGAATGCATTATCAGAACGTTCTACTGCAGCAGGTTCAAAAACCTCTCAGATTATGTATCACATTCAATTCTGTGGGCAAAATTGACATATCTAAACAATTTGCAACCGAGCAGGGTAGAATAATGAATGTCATTTATCATTGGGTTTTTTTATAAGCACTGCTTTTCAAAGAGTATTCCAATGAATGCTGTTCACATGTTGAATGTGAGCAACATAATAAAACATAATTGGGAAGAACATAAGGAGTGAGAAAGGCAACCAGCAAAAGCCTCCTCCTGCTTTGAACTGTGCACTCAGCAGCTTGATTATATTTTGATCTACATAACCTTTGAAAGGTAGAACTGCAGATGAAATTATATAATTTTACCACTATTTGCTATTGAAATATTCCTTTGCCTTGCTTTCCCTCCTTCATGAATGATCCAGGCTGTTATCCATACTTTTCAGTTACAAAAATAAGGGGGTTTATCTGATTTTTTCATTTGAAAAATTACCATAAACACCATTTTTACCCCTTTCCTGAAATATTCAGTTCATATATGAAGCAGCACATCAAATACTGTCTCCACTTCATGCTGTTTCATTTTATCTTGCTATAAGAAAGATAATTTCTATAGGAAGAACAGCAATTCCTTGGCACAGCCTCCTCAGGGGTGTAGCAGAGTTTCTGTTGCTGAAGTTCTCAAGGTGCAGTGGCACGGGGTGTTAGATCATCTTGGACTCCCTTCCTTTCGAGGTCCCTTCCAAACCCAGGCTGTTCCATGATTCTGAGATTAGGAACCTGCCAAAATTTGCTCGTCTCTGTGTGGGTTTTCAGTGCTCCATGCTGGTTCGTCTCAGAATTAGGGCAGTAGCTAAACCACATCCAACTCTTAGGATGGGTTTTTTTTTTTAAAGGCTACTTTATCAAAATGTTATTTTTGATTTTCCAGCCAGAATAGCTGTGATTCTCTTAGAGTATCTTCTGCAGCTAGAAGAACCGTTTGAAAATAACTCTTAAGAATAACATTTTTGTTTTACTTAGAGGGAAAGGATTCAGAATATACTTCAACCCACAGTCTGTCCTAAGAAAAGGGCTGCTTTTATTTTGTCACACACCTCTCACAATGTCTACAACCTGATTTTGACTGTCAGACAATAATGTTTAAGCGTTTCACCATTCTGTGATCAGCTGAGTGGCATAGCAATAAACCTACCAACCCCTCAGCCCACATCAGCAAAACTGAACCATGTGAAAACAATTCCACAGTGAGTGGCAGACGTGTAGAAGCTGAATGAGAAGTATTTAATGGTAAAATGCATAACTCCAGTCACTGTGAACCACCAGTGTGTCAGCAAAATCCATATTCATTGCAACTCATCAGCTCCACACAAAACATATGTGGCCCAATAAGGGATGGCAGCCTGTCCCATGGCCAGTCAGCTGGATTCGTGTTACAAAAACAGCAAAAAAGAAGGAAATACTTTAGGAAGTCACATCTGGGTATGGGATGAAATTATTATTCGGGGGCAGGAGGATTCAGATATCTGTTCCATACTGTCTTACGTTGCTGTGCTGAGGATCTGCAGATTGGTGTGCTTGCCTGTTTTAGGAAGTTGTTTCACTGGATATTATTTACTGAAGCAATGTATATTTCAGTGCCTGCTTGTGTAGGTTTATTGTTTGTCATGGAATCAAACATACAATAGCAATTTGCAACATTCCTGGGAGGAGTGGGACAATACGGCCCTGAAGTCTGAGCCATAAATCCCAGAATCACAGAAGGATGGAATGGGTTGGGTTAGAAGAGATTTGGATTAAAATCAGCTCATTCCACCTCCTGCCATGGGCAGGGACAGCTTCCACTATTTAAGGGACCTTAAAATCATCTCGTTCCACCCCCTCGTTCCATGGGCAGGGACACCTTCCACTGTCCCAGCTTGCTCCAAGCTCATCCAACCTGGTCTTGAACACTTCCAGGGATCCAGGGGCAGCCACGGCTCCTCCGGGCACCCTGTTCCCCGTCTTTACCACAGAATCAGACTCACCAAGGTTGGAACAGATCTCTAGAGGCAGCGAGTTCAAACATCACCGCAGCACCGCCCCTGTCACCCCATAACCACGGCACACATCACCCAGCCCCAGAGCCGGCTGCCTCCGGGACGCCTCCAGGAGAGCTATTTTGGTCCCGTTTAACTGTGCTCTTACTGCGGCACGGTCTTCAACGCGGCCGCTGGAGAANTGCGGAGCGCTCTCCTCAGGGCCACGCTCTAGGAGTTTTCGCGGAGGGAGTTGGTGCCGAGCAGACTGGAGAGAGTGTGGAGCGCTGCGGCCGGGTCTGCCCGTGTGACAGACAGACAGACAGACAGATCGC
>VWZN01006639.1:589225-638785 GCA_013396955.1 Regulus satrapa
CGGCTCCTCCGGGCACCCTGTTCCCCGTCTTTACCACAGAATCAGACTCACCAAGGTTGGAACAGATCTCTAGAGGCAGCGAGTTCAAACATCACCGCAGCACCGCCCCTGTCACCCCATAACCACGGCACACATCACCCAGCCCCAGAGCCGGCTGCCTCCGGGACACCTCCAGGAGAGCTATTTTGGTCCCGTTTAGCTGTGCTCTTACTGCGGCACGGTCTTCAACGCGGCCGCTGGAGAAACTCCGTGTCTCCAAGGGCGTGTGGATTTTGCGGTGACGAGCGACAGCGGGGCAGAGCGGGGAGTGACAGGGACACGAGGGACAGCCGGGGACGAGGCGCCCNAGACAGACAGACAGATCGCCGCTCTCCAGAGCCGGCAGCCTGCGAGGCACCGGCGGCGATTCCAGCCGTGGGCTGATGCTTTGCCCGCCGCTGGAGGCAGCGGCAACAATGCTGGCTGGGGAGTACCGAGGTAAAAAAAAAGGTGGGTGCCTTTGCAGTCACAGTCTGACTGCGAGGGCAGCTCTTTATCCCATTAAAATGTTAGGAGAGAAAGGAAACAAACAAAAAGGGGCTTTAAATTATGTATATTGCTATTAAACTGTGAAGGAGAAGAGTGTAGTTCTGGGGTTTAGGGAGTCTTTTTGTTACTTGAGTAGTTCAGTACGAAACACAGCCTACTCTTACCTGTGCTGCTCTACAGCAGGTAGAGTATTTGCAAAGCAAATTTTAAGGCTGAAGCTTTACAAGCGGGATAAAAGTTTGCATGAGAAAAGGAAGCCCAGTTCTGGCACTTGATGTATGATGCATGCAGAGCCTGCAAGAGCCCTCTCTCTTGTGGGCTGGGAGATCAAACTCTGTGCTGAGCATTTGGGCCGGAGGGGGACTCTTGGGTGGTGCCCACAACCCAGCTTGTCCCTGGATTTCTTTGCTTTGGGATTTTTTTTTGTGGTGCAGAGGGAGTGCAAACATTGAGCCACTCCTCTGTTAGGACTCCTTTGAAATCACAGTGAGTCTTTCAAGACATTTCCATATTGGGAAGGATGTCCAGTTATTAAATGGCTTTTACCCAAAAAGCAGTCAGCAGAGCTACTGGCCTCAACGCTGAGATTTTTTTACGGTGTCTCCCTACTGTCAGTTTCTCCTGCCCCTCTGAGGGTGGTTTCAAGTCTCATCAGAGCCTTGAGGGTACAGTTCCAACGGGTTCCTATTTTTCTTTACATTCATCTCCATGCTCCAGCCAAAATTGCATTTTCAACAGTTCAGCATTTCAAGGTTCTGGTCCCTGAGTTGCGAGCACCTCAAAAGGCTTGTGTCTACCTACTACAAAAACAAACAAACCCAAAACAAACAAATAAAATCTAGGAAATTTAGGAATTTTATTAGTAATGGGGAAATCATGCAGGTTTTTGTCCTGGACATCATCTAGAATTAGAACTGGGAGTCAAAAATCCCTATGTGTGAAGTAGGGCTGGATGTGTGTGTCTGAGACTTGCCTGCAGCTCCCAGGGAGGGTACCTTGGTCATGCTGAGAGAGAGCTCTGCAGCACTCCAGACACAGCTCTTGTTTGCCCATCACATCTTTGCACTGGCAAGAGCCAGAGGGAAGTCATTGTGGAAGAAGGAATTAAAATCCTGTGCTCATCTCCTGGCTGCTGCTCGTGCTGTGAGGATCCCCCCCTCGAACCTCCTGCTTGGAGAAATATTTAATGAGGCACTTTATACAGAGGCTGTCTGTGAATTAGCACTTGCAAGGAGGAAAAAGAATTGTGAAGAGCATCTTAAATGAAAACAGTGCCATTGAGCCAGCTCACCAAACCTATTGCTGATGTTAGGCTGGAGTCAGACCTTGCCTGTGTGTCTTACACACCTGGATGTGATTTATTTGCAGAGGAGCTCTGTGGTGAGCTCCCCTCATTCCAAGAGGGACCATGTGGAAGCACTGAGTCTATAGCTTGAATAAGCACTGTGGTTTTTAGGTGTTTTTTTCTAGTGGCATGGCAGCTTTTGGGGTTCTTTTCCTCCACAGGCGATGCTGGGGTGTCCCCAGTGAAAAGGAAAAGGAAAGACTTGCTTTGACTCAGCAGAATTGTCAGTCCCTAGGTGCTGGAATGGGATTGCTGAGGGAGGGAGATGGGGAGGCAGCGAGCCAAGGGAGCCAGCAGCAGTCTCCAAACTTTGTGCGTTTTGGGATGCTCCCTCATACTGGCCCAAACACCAGTAGCCTCAAGACAGGAAATCCTGAGTATTACTTCAAGTGAGAGCTTGGTGTAGTTCACGGTTGTTTTCATAATGGTGCAATTTAATTTCTTGTTGCCGTAATGATAATTTAATTTGTCTGAAATTAAATGGATTGTAAAGCCTTGCAGTTTACTTAGACAGCATTTAAACTAAAGCCCAATGTAATGAATGGAAATGAGAGGTTGAGCATTAAAGGCGGTGGATGTCCTGTGCAGGGCAGGAGTTGGACTTGATGATTCTTGTGGGTCTTCCAACTCTGGAAATTCCACAATTCCATTTTACAGTTTCTACATCAACGCAGGTACAGTTCTACAGGTTTTCTGACTTCTGAAAGTCTGTCTGCTCACGTTGTTTGTGGGATGAGAGGAGAACCAAATGAGGACAAGAATCCTGTGAGATGTAAAATTCTGTTGAAAATGTGCAAACCCAGTCAAACAGGTGCCTCTGTAAGCCCTCAAGAGCCTGCCCTCAGCACGGGCACCCCCAGGTAGAGCCTGGGAGCTGCTTTGCTGTCTGTGAATGGGGGTGAGCCTTGTCAGACCAGCTGTGGAAGGAATCCCAGAGAAAACCAGGAAGGCATCCCACGCATTGCTTCGGTTACTGAATGCAAAGCCTGGGATTTCCACTTAAAAACTGCTTCCAGCTTCCATGCTCTTTGGGGAAATGTGGTAGGACTGAACCAGCCAGCTGGCAAAGCTGTGGAGGGTTGTACACAAGGCAATATCATGACCTGAAAGTCAGCAAATGTAATTATTGGCTTGGTAATGTGCATCCCCTGCTGCAAACAATGCCTGAGAAGAGAATAGTCAATGCCAATGTGTGATTTTCCAGGTGGTCTTCAAGGGAAATTGAGGCCGTGTTTGAAACTGCAAGGGCATGGATCTTCCTTGTGAAGTTTAAATCAACTGCCTAAACACTTAGTTGGGGGATGAAAATGCTTTGCAAAACGATTTTTACACTCAGAAAATCTCTGTATATATTTATATCTCACGAAGTCATGTTTTGTAAGTTTTTGTCGAGTAGAAACTAATGAAAATCCCTCATTGTTGTGGGATGATATAATGAATAAAATGTCAAGACTTGATATTCCTTACTGCTACCTGAAGGAAATGTCATAGTGGAATAATGGAAAAATGAGGCAGCAGGGACTCCTGTGAAGAGTGGGGACAGTTTGTGTCCTCTGGAAGAAGGTGTGTGGAGGATATTTAGGGGAAACCAGGAGAACACCAGACCATATGCGCTGCAGCACTCTGGAAACCTTAGCATTTCCAAAGGTGTCTTCCTGTTTTTCTAACCAGACCTCTGGAAAAATACGTTTTTCCACCTATTTAAATCCATAAGATATTTTAAATACACACACACTGTAAGCAGTAAAATGGTTTAAAGCCCTCCAAAATGAAAATAAAATTTTATAGTAATTCCTCCAAGTTTTGGACTGGGGCCTTAAAAAAGACAACTTGTGGCAGAGATAATCCTGCTTTGTGGGGTTTTGGTGGGACTACGTGGGGATTATTCAGGATGTGAGTGAAATGGAGTTTAACACATGGCAGTAATAATTAGGAGACTGGGAGTTGGTCATGTGAAAAGAGTTTATTAAAAAAATTTGTGCTCTCGGTTTGATGAGGCATGGGCTAAACTTATGATGGGAGTTGTTTGTTGAGTGAATTGTCTGGTGGTGCTGAAGGAGTGCTACACCCAAGAGGGAGAGGTGCAGGGCGGTGGTGGGGAGTTCCGGGCTCGGGGTGTAACGGGGAAATTCAGGAATCAGCTGGAAGTGCCTGCTCCAGCAGCTGAGTGGTACATCCTGAGAGGCTGTGCCAGAGGTGTCATCATTGCTGATGGCAGAGTGTCCCTGAGAGCAGACAGGAACCAATCAAGGGTGAGCATCTTAACAGTGGGCAAAGATGGAAATGCCCATAAAGTCTCGATGATTTTCCATTTCTGCAATCTCAGCAGCAGAAGTAGTAGGTAACCAAGCTCTGCTCAGTCACATGTCTTGTGTTGGGGCTAATTTTTTTTAATTTGCAGAAGTGGGAAGATTTCAGGCACCTAACACCAGTAGTTTCAACAGGTGCATCTCCAAAATAGTTCAGCAGATGAAAAATTGAACTTTTCTGAAGGTTGTTTTTTTCTTAAAGGTTATTGATATGCTTGATCATATCCTGGCTACCTGTTTCTATAAACAGATATCTATCCAGAGGACGAGGCTTTGTAGTCACTTGCTTTGGATTTGTTTGTTTAAATGCAGTTTCTTCCTTCCTTTCTTTTCCATCTCTTTCCTATCCCAGGCAGGTGGGACTCCCCAGGGCAGGGCACAGTGGCTGCAGCACCCAGGATGCACCCTGTGGATTTCCTCATTGTATAGGAAGATTTTCCAGGCAGACCTTCCAGATGTCGCTCCTTTGAGGTGACAGTGAAAGCTATTACTTCATGTCTGTAAGAAATTTCTTTCTGGCCATTTGTTTTACTTAGGAATTTCAGTGTGGTGTTGATTAAGTTGGGATTTTGCACAGTGATCTCCCACTGTAGGTGTGTTCCTAAAGATGTGGCATACTTGAAAAAGCAGAGAGACTCCTGTCCAATTTCAGGGGCTGAAGAGGAGCCTTTTACCCTTTACTTGAAAGACAAGATAGGAAATGAGTCATTAGCTTTCTGGGAAACCTGCTGAATAAATTCCAGCAGTGGTACAGAGATGAGTCCCACTGACTCAGAGAGACAGAACCCAAGTGCCTGATACAGCTCTGGAGTGAAAGTCTCAGCCAGTGTGCACAGAGCTGGCAGGAGGAATGCTGCAGGATGGAAGAATGACTTGGAATTAATTGTGGAAAAGCTGGTCTTTTTTTGGACAGGCACTCAGACTGGATGTTGGACTTTCTGCTTTAAACTGTCACTTGTCCTTCTGGGATTAATTTGGTGTGTGAGTACAGCAGGGTTCTGTACAAGTCTTGCTGCACTCCCTGCCTTTGCTTCCAGCCTGTTCCGAGATGGGTTGTTCTGTGTTCCAGAAATTCTCTCTTCCATTTTCTGTAGGTGAGCGTGGCTGTGGCATCATGCAGAGCAGCAGTACCCCATCCCTGGAAGTGTCAAAGGCCAGGTTGCACTGGGCCTGGAACAAATTCCTGCTCTAGTGGAAGGTGTCCCTGTTCCTGGCAGGGATTGGTGGAATGAGATGGGCTTTATGGTGGTTCCAACCAAATTCTGCACGTGTGGGGTCTCTCTGAACTTAACAGCACCTTGTTTGTAGCTCTTAGAGGCTGTTTTTCCTTTTCACCTGTTGAGGTTTATAGTAAAAGCTGATTGGATTTATCCACATCTCTCAAAATCCAGGGAAGAGGCAGAATAATATTTTCATTCAGAAGCATGTATTAAATCCAGAATTCACGGTAGTACCATCTAATCCAATCCAAATAAGGATAAATGCCCACAGAAGGAAGAAATGAAGTAAAGCACACGGGAAATTCAGATTTCAATAAGCATGTAACATTCTGTTATATGCACCTTGCGAAGTTTCCAAGTTCTTGAAGACTGTAAGAAATGAGACTTTTAAAGGAAAATCCTTCTGGCTTTACTTGTTTTCTGAGAAGTTTTACTGCTCAGAGAGATTCTTGCCTTTGGAGCCAGTAGCAGATTTTCATCCCATAGTTTTGATAAATGGTACATGCCTGTGTTGGAAAGGAGATGAAGCTTCTCTTTGGGTTTTATGGCCTTTAATTCAAGGGACTTTTAGATTCAGCTTTGGGAGACCTAGGCAGGATATACCTTCTCTGTTCCATTTCCATTGCACATAGTCCATTATTAACTTCTCTCAAAAGGTCCACAAGCAATTTTGGAAGTTTCCAGCAACAGGCATGGTCAAGATTTCCCTAATCAAAGCAGGAGGTGAAGTTTTTCAGTTTCCCTCTGTTTGTTTGTCAGTAGAAGTATTGTCTGTGACTACACCCCATTTACCTTCTGTATATGGCTTGAGGTTTTCCTAAACCCAGAAATCCCAGTTAGCCAGTTTGTGTCCCAGAGCTGCTTTAGGCTCCGTGCCTTCTCAGCAGGATCATCTCAAAGCCCTTACACCAAAGCAGCCCAGATACAAGAGCTACCCTTAAAGATGATGTGCTGCATCACTTGGTCTGAAGGTGGCTTTTCTCTGGTCTTTTTTTTTTGGGTAGTGTGAGGGTAGGGAAACCACAGGGTTGTAGGGTGAGGCATGTGGCATTTTTCATGCTTTTCTTGTCACTGCAGAGGAAACTGCAGTGTTAGGCACAGAGAACAGTGGAAAGAATATCTCAATAGAAAAAGTGAGAAACAGGCTCATCCTTGCCCCAAGTCTGTAAGTGTCATTGAGAGACACAATGTAAGTGTGCTGTGCCTTTGTACTTGATGTTTTCCAGAATCTCCAATACTGGAAGCTCTTAAATTACTGCAGCTTGGCCACAAATTGTAAGACAATCTTTGCATCTGATAGACATTTTATTGGTATGAAAGGGAGAAAAAGCAAGCTCTGAGATGATGAAAGCAGCTTTGTTGGTGGTGCCTTTGGGCAGTGGCAGCTGCAGAGCCAGTGTCTAGGTGGGGAAGGATGATATTCATAAGGAATGTGCTTTTTCCTTTGCATGGAATAATCAGGCTGTTTTCTCTTCACACTTAGAGGACAATTAAAAGTTGTTGCAAGTTTTTGAACATACTTGCAAGCATTTTACTTGCTTGTGCAGTTAAAGGATGGTGATGAAACAAGGGCAATTCTTACTTCAAAGCAAGATTAAAGCTTGTGCAAATGGCTCAAACTTCTTTGAAGAAAGGGTTCTCCTGCCTGGGATTTTGTCCTGTGTCTTTCTGATAGTCATATATATATAAAAAAAGTTTGATGCTGATTCTACACTGAGGCTTATTTTGGTATGGATAACCTAAGATTTTAGTGACTTTGTTTCTCTAAGTGTTTAATTAAGTGTTATATCTTGAATTCATAAGCCTTTAATTTTCATGCTTCTGTGATATTTCTTAATAGGTCTGACAAAGTAGTTGCTCTTACACTTTGGCCAGTACTGAAGCTTTGAGCCAAAATATTTAGGTCATTGTGGTACTACCACAAGTTGTTATGTAGTTATTGCATCTTTTTTTATTACATGTTTTTTAAAGCTAGGGAGTTGTCTTAGCTGCAGTGCAGGAAGCAGAAAACAAAAGCAAGGCTGACTCTTGGGCTCTTCTGAATACATGAATAAGAGGTTAAAAGCAGAATACTTTTCAAAAGTATGTACACATAGTTCTTGCATGGTTGAAGCTCTTTCAGGAAACGAGTGAGATCAGGAGTAGAGCAGTTGTTTTCTCAGTAAATATCTTAAGCCGAAACCAGTGATTCGAGTGACCTTTGGGGTGCTGTTTGTGATGAGATCCCCTCTAAACCTGCTGTGGTGCCATACCCTGCGCCCCGTGCTTCCTGAGGTTCCTCTCCCCCACACCACCAGCACCAGCGAAGCCTTTTCAAAGCACAGAGAGCTTGTGAGGAGGTGTCTGGTAAGGCTGTGAGAGGGTCTGTTCACTGGTGTTTTTACAGGTTCATTCCGCGTTGTGCTTCCAGGCTCAGGGCGTGCTTTGGGTGTGGCTCTCATGCCTTGCAACAGGTAACCTGCAGGAAGAGGCGTTTACACCTCATTTCCATGGGGGGTGTTGGTCCTCACAGGGAGTGTGGCACAGACATCCTAAGGAGGGAGATGTTTGTTCCTGGTTCCTTATGTGTAAAGCTCAGGCTGAAGCTGCCCAGAAGCAGCTCCAGCTGCACCCTGCTGATGGATCCTAGAGTCAGAGACTGACACATGTGCTGGGGACCACGGAATCGCAGAATCATGGAATGGTTTGGGTGGGAAGGGATTTAAAGCTGATCCGGTGCCATCCCTTGCCGTGGACATGCCACTGTCTCAGGCTGCTCCAAGCCGTGTCCAGCCTGGCCTGGGACACTTCCAGGGATCCAGGGGCAGCCACAGCTTCTCTGGGCATCCTGTGCCAGGATCTCCCCATCCTCACATGGAAGAATTTCTTCCAAATATCCCTGCTCGTTTCCTGGGATAGCCCATTTACTACTGAGTTTTGGTTTGTGCTGCTTGGGACCTCAGCTAAAAAAGTTACCCTCATGTGCTGTATCTGGAAATTTGCTGCCTGCCAAGGAGCTTTTCCTTGCTCTTTTCAGAGGTACACAGGCATTGCTGCATCAGGTTTACAGAAGATGCCATCACCATTCCACCATTCAGTATCCATCCCACTCAGCCCTTCTCATCTCCTGTCTCAGGAAGGCATTTCTAAAGGTTTATGAGGCAGTTCCCTTCCTCTGCATGAAACCACAGTTGCTGCTTGTGCTGTGATTCTCTGCCGGGCATTGTTGTGACATTGGTAACTGGAGACACCAGTCTCGGAGCAGGATTTGTTAAATACCTTGATAAATGCCTTTTGATGTTAAATACCTTGGGTATTGTCTAAAGACCAGCTTGCTTTTACTGAGCATGATACCGAGGATCTTCATATATTTTCACTTGATATTCCAATACTCAGTGGTCACACTAGAAGAAAGGCAAGTTTTCCTCATCTCCAGGCAAAGATTTAATGGCAGGGCCTGTGCAAAAGAAAGGACAGAAAAGCTTTTTTGCTCTTTAAGGATATTTTGTAAAGTAATATCACTGTAATTTAGTCTGCCAGACACTTTCCAGTGTTTGCAGTTGCAGATGAAGCTTTGCCAACCTTCAGCTGTCCAGACTGAAGTTTCCATGCTGAGCATCTGCCCCAAATTGCCATTTTGAGAAAACTGCCTCTAAAATGGATGAGGGTTTCTGGTTTGGTTTTTTTTCATTTTTTGGGGGGGCAAGATTTGTTTGTTTGGTTGACTTTGGTTTGTTTGTTTCTTGTTTGTTTTTGTTTGTTTGTTTTGGGGTGGTTTTTTTTTGGGGGGGGTGGCTTTGGGGATTTTTCTTTTTGTGAATTAAGCTAAAGAAAACATGTTTCCCTCTCTTTGGATGGAGCAGCTCAGGCATGGCCTGCAGGGAAGGGAAAGATTTGGGGACCATAGAGGTATAGAATAAGCTCAACTGGAGGTGAGTGGGAAAGGAGGTTTCCAGCCACTGCCCATGTTCTCTTGCTGGACTAAACGCTGTGGTTGCTATGCAAAGGCTTATCTTTGTTGTGTTTTTCTACTGCTTCATTCAGTAGGAAACCCCAGATTCATTGCTTGGGTTTTGGTTTTTTTTCCTTCTGACATTTCCTGTGCACCTGCCAAGCTACAAAGTGCTGTGCAGGCATTGCTTAGCTGATCTTGCTGCTCTTTGGTTTCATGCACGAAGAGTTATGGCTGTTAATTTGGGGCTTGACAAACCTGGTGCCTAATTTTTTTGGGGAACTGATGATTTTGATGCTCTCCCCGAATTTCCAGCCAGGTTCTTGCTGTGCTCAGGCACTCAGCACTTCTCTAAATCAGGAAAAGAAGGTGACAGGAGCCATTTGTGAGTTTCTCCTGTTAGTGACACATGTTTCATCCAGCTTTACATTCTGCAGTAGACAGAGATCTGGTTCTCTGGGATGACATTTACCTGCTTTGAAATATAAAATTTTTAAATATAAATTAAGTTCCTGCTATTTCCAGCTCACTATGCCATGAACTCTCAGAGCTTTGCAATGAATGGGATAGGTACCATATGAGGTTGATAAGATGATGGTATTTTTAGGTGTGATTGTAAAAGAAAGTAACTTTAATTACTGCTGCTTGTGCTCCATCTGTCTTTGTTCTGAGCCCAGGAAAAACCAGCAGAACTACTGACATGAGGAGCATGTGATGGTTTGTGAGCGTGGCTGAGGGAGAGATGTCAGGGCTGCATCTGATGTGTCTGCAAGGAGGAGCCCCCAAATGTTTCTGACTGTCAGCTGATCAAAGCTGATGGTGGCTTTTATGGTGCTTTTGGAGGAGAAAAGCTCAGTCACAGAATGGCTTGGATTGAAAGGGATCTTTAAAGTTCATCCTGTTCCCCCTCCTGCCAGGGCAGGGACACCTTCCACGATTCCAGGTTACTCCAAGCTCTGTCCAACCTGGCCTGGGACACTTCCACTGGAGCAAAGCTGTCCTTTCAACAGGACAAGAGCAAATGGGCTCAAGCTGTGCCCGGGGAGGTTCAGATTTAACACCAAGGAAAGGGTGGTCAGGGCTTGGCAGGGGCTGCCCGGGGAGGGGTTGGAGTGCCCATCCCTGGAGGTGTCCCAGGAAGGGCTGGAGGTGGCACTGAGAGCTCTGGGCTGGGGACACGGTGGGGATCAGGCACAGCTGGGACTCCTTGGGCTGGGAGGGTTTTCCAACCTGAATGATTCTGAGATTCTGTGTTTCCATGGTGTCCTACCAAACCCAAGGGAAGCAGTGGGGAGGAAGAGTGCCCAGAACAAAATTGAGGCTATATTTGATGTGACACATACCCAAGATCTGTGACAAAAGAAGCTTCTGCGGAAGACTTTGGAGACTGGGCTTGATGTTTTCATGGTGATCCCTTAGGAGCTGTGGCCACGTAGTGGTGACATCAGAAACTGAGGCAGTGCTGGGTTTGTTCGAGGAGGAAGCTGAGTTCCAAGTGAATGAAGGAGCAAGGCCCCATCTGAGCTCAGCACCAACTTCCCTTACAACTGGAAAAAACACCAAGCAGCTCAGCACATCCCAAACCAGAATGGGGGGGACTAAAGCTGATACCACACTGAGAGACAAAGGAGTTACCAGCATAAACAAACATCCCACACCAATGTGTTGCTAAGAGTGTAAAATACTACGTGGTAATTTTGAGCAAGACCTTGTGGTTTGTTACTCATCTCTTGCTACATGGCTTTTCCTTCTTGTGCCTTAAATATTCAGGCAGCAGGAAGTGTGATCAGCTGAAAAGTCGCTCTTTCCCTAGCACTTGGCTTTGGCAGGTGTTACTTTTGTGACCATAAACCAAATTCACGCTTGCCTTGGGGGCTGCTCCTAAACCTGGATCTCACAAGGTGTTGGGGCCGAGCAGCACAGGGAAGCACTGGCTGGGTTTGATCCTTACCATCTGCAAAAGAGCTGCTTTTAAATAAACCCCAGCCTCTCTGACAGCTGAGTGCCTGGAGTTCTGCTGTTGGACGGGGTGGGGGGCTGCTGGATTTGAGGACTCTGCAGAGTGTTGGGTGTCTGTGGCCTCTGTGTTTGCTGGCCTGGGCTGAATCGGTGCCAGGGGTGGTGTGAGCGTGCACAGCCTTGGGAGGATGTGAGAGCTGCGTGTCAGAGGGGGCCCATCTCTCTGTTCGGAGGTTTAGCTCTGCTTGGATGATGAGAATGGAGACATCTGTAAAAGGTAACAGTCCCCTTCCTTCCAGAGTAAGGCTATGAGCTTTCCAGCTGTTGGCTAAGACAGGTTTTCCTGTTGAAATAGCTTTTGTCTGAAGTAAGACTCAAACAATATGGTTAGAGTAACTGAAAATATTTCTTTGTCAATTCTAGTTGTAAATCCAAGTGTTTTGATTCATTGTTATTTCTTGTAGCAGCTGTTTGTTTCAGAAAACCTTATGGAATCTCCAGTGAAGTGCCCTGCTGGTAAAACACAGTTTTGCTTATATTCTGTATTTTCTTATTTGTGGCTGTTGTGACTTATTTTCCTTTATCTTCACAGTCTCACAATTCCAGAACACACTCTTGCTTTTCTTCAGAAGTCACATCATCCTGAATAATGCAAAGACAAGCCCATAACATTCATTCATGTGGTTCTTGTTTGCACAATCCACAATAAAATGGATTGTGCCATATATTTGTCAGCTGATGCCATCCTAGATTCATAAAATATGCTTGGGATCTTTTTTTAGTTCTGCAGAGTTTAAAGATGAGCATATTAGGCATCTCTCTGATGTGTAATTATTCTGGGCTGAATAATGTTAATCAGAATATATGCAATTTATATACAGTAGACAAGCAAAGAAGAAGGTATGTTTGAAAAATGAGTTTGCCAGAGCAGATTTGCAAGAAAAGTGGATCTAATGCACTCAAGATATTTCTATTTTCTTTTAAATACTTTTTTTTTAAAAAGAAACAAGCCCTGTTTGCTGGCTCAGGAAAGTTTTACTTCTGTATTGTGAGCGTGTTTTGCCTACATTTCTGTGTTTTTTTCAATTTCAAGATACGGTATTTTTCAAATCAGAGGAATCCTCAGAGATTAGGAGTTTAAAAAGCCTGTCAGGGTATCTGCTCAGTCTGGAAGCCAAGACTGCCTGATCTCCTCTGACTTTGTTGGTGTTGCTCTGTACTGGGGATTCTTGAAGGAGAGGATACCTCCTGATGCTTTTGTGGTTCTCTCAGAAGGTTCTTAAGCACACTAAGCAGATATTTTTAATACACCCAAACAAAAACCGTAATTTTTAGAACGTCACTTGGCATTTAGAGCTTCCACTTGGCTTCAGAGGTGCTGAGCACCCACCTGGCAACTGGAGGTGGGTACCAGCTGTTCTGGAAACAGGAAGAATTGCCTCACACCAGTGGCAACAAAAGTAATGTTGAAAATGGCCTTTGAATGTTCAATGTGCTTCATGCCAGAGGTGCTTCTAAAGGGGAAATAATTACCACAGAAGGACCTGCCCTCATTTCTTGTTGTAAAGGGGTTGTAAGAAGACTATCATCTCCTGAACTGTGGATTTGTGGCTGTTGGCTAAGGCACATGTCCTTCAGAGGGATCTGTCTGGAAACAGAATTGGAAACGGGGATGTTACATCTGAGGCCTGTGTTTTGTTGCCCTGACCTCGGCATTGCTGAGACTGGCAAAGAAAAAATCCTGGCTCCACTTAAGCCCAAACCTTTGGAGCCAGAAGGTTCAGCCCGAGTGACTTGCTTATGAATGTTTGGTGCACTTCTCCTAGTAAAGCCCAGAGTAGAGCAGAGACCATGAGATGCATTTTTTTCAACGCTGTCTGTGTGTTTTTCCACTGGAAATTATAAAAACCCCGTGAATCGCATTGGTGGGTTTTGTGAATACGCTTTTCCAGAAGCCCTGTCTCCTTCTTCTTCTATTACACTTTTCACTGCTGTGCTTTTTCCTTAATCAGGAGCCTGCCTGTTTGTGTGAAGCTGCTGGGTTTATGCAAACTGCTGTGGTGAAACTGTTGGTAAAACGGTTGGCTCAGAGATGCCTGAAAGGGCAAACAGCAGAGAAGCAGCGTCTCAGGGTAGCAAAAATGTTCTGCTGCTGCCTGAGTGGCATCTCATTGGAAGGGATGATTGATTGTATAGTAAAGGAGTAGGAATAAGGGGTAGGAAAGTCTTTGCAAAGTTGTTGTGGATTCAGGAGCTTTTCAGGGTGGTGTGAAGCCACACTGGATGCTGTTAAGTGAGAAAATATTTCATAGATATTCAGGGCTCATCTTGCATTTCATCAGGCTGGTGAAGTCTCATCAACCCAAATGAAGATAGAAAATGAGTTTATGTGGTTTTTCCCTGTATTTTTTTCTCAGGAAGCCACAGGCTGCCTTTAAGCTACCCTTAAAGAATGCAAACATGGCTTAAAATGTAGCTCTAGTGAGGAAATGCTGGCAGCCTTGGGGAGGAATTCAGATTTGGATGAGACTCAAAATGAGCCTTGTTAGACAGGGGCTGAACATGTTGAAAGTCACATTACTGGTGATTACTTCTGCATTCACAAAGTGATCTGATATACATAAATTTGCCAAATGAAGCCCTTATCACACAGCTCTTACGCATTGCATTCTTAGGGGTGCTTTTGTCTTGGTGCCATGAATAAAGCATTTTGCAAAACACAGAAAGATGAAGAATTCAAGTTTTGATACAGATGAGTGAAGTGTACTCTTCTCCAGAAAGAGAGAATCCATCAGCATCCACAGTGGCAGCACAGATTGGATTGATGGGGAGAGCTTCACCTCGGATGGAAGAGCTGAGGCAAAACTGGAGCTCCATAAACCAGTAATACAAAGTCAAGAGAGATAGAAGCAAACTGTAAAATGCAGTGACTGAAGCATTTCCACCATGGATATAAACCCAAGCCTTGAACATCTCCTGGCTGGTTATGGGTAGCCACAGGTCCTGGTGTGCAGGCAGGTCAGTTTGGTGTGTCTGTACGTGGAGGCCTCCAGGGGTGCAGGGTCACTGTGAACCAGCAGGTGAGCTCTCACCAGCCCATTTCCCAATCAGTTCCCAGGAATAAATTTCCTCTTCTTAATAATAACCTGCCCAGCTGCCTTTCTGAGCCCAGACCTCACGTGGTCCTGCTGTACAAACACAGCACAGGGAGAAGGTGGTTTGGATTTGGTCTGTGCCTTTCAAGTCATGTTGTCACAAGCCCTTTTGAACGTGAAAGATAAATGGAGAGGAAATGAGGCAACTTATCTCCTTTTTTCTTTTTTTTTTTTTCCTCAAGAAGGAAGGAGCATTGAAACACTGGGGCGGAAGAGCCGAGCAGCCAAGGAGCCTCAAGCACAGGTTTAGTGAGAGGGACAATAGCTGAGTGGAGCTTCTTCCCACAAAGTCCTTTTAGAAATGGAGGAAAAAACCACCATTGGTAGCTGTTGTCCTCTCAGTGATGCTTTCATGAGCGTTTGAGGAACTGAAAGTGATGTAGGAGGAAGAAGAGTTATCCACAGCACTTGGCATGTCGGGTGGCTGGATGGAACCCCCATGAGCTGATTTCACTCAATAAAAGTGGACTTTGGTGAAACCACCCCATGGAGGAAATGGGTCTGCAGAGCTGTGTGTCACCACCTTCCTGTCACAGCAAGTGACACTGTGGCTGTGACTGTCTGGCAGTCAGCCACTCTCTCGGGCTCTGGCCTTTCTCTTGAGTTATGGTTAAAAATAGCAGCTTGAACAAGAAAATAAATACTTTGAACAGTGTGCCGGAACAAAGAGACCTTACACCCCCACATTTGCACAGGAGAGACTGTAAGAGGAATGTTCCATTGTGTGTGTCCTCTGTGGCATTTACATCAAATTCTTTCTGAACACAGCTCTTTGTTTTCCCTTTTTGCCTTAAATTCCCCTAATCTATCCCCTTGTCACCTGGGAGTATTTCTGCCACTGGTGATGTGGTTGCTGGCACTGGTGGTTTGTAGGAACAGCAAACTTAGGGAATGCAAAGGTGATGCTTCATCTGCAGCTGCAGAAACTTAGGGGTTGTTTGGATTTTTACTTCACCTCTTTCCAGGATAAAATGTTGGGAATTATTCTTGATTTGGTAGCAGAAGGTGTATTTTGATTAGTAAGATCCCAACCTCAATGTAGAAGGAATCAAAGGCATGAACTCTGTCAGCTAAGGAATAATTAATGAAGTTTAATGGGACCTTTTAGCTTTGCCAAAGAAAAACTCCAGAACGTTTAGATCACTTTGATTTATTCTTTTACAGTGCTTTGGAAATACTGGGATCTCGATTATGGCCTTGTCCAACTTTGAAAGGGAGAAAAGAGGGGAAAGGAGGCCACTGGCAGGTTTCCCATGTTGAGAAGCCCCAGGCAGCCAGAGAGCCATCTCCCATCTTCTGTTTGTCTTTTCCCATTTATTTTGTTTTTATTTACCTCAGTTTCCCTGCTTCTTCCCTTGAATTGTCCCTGGACCAGATTTAGTTTGGGGCTTTTGGAGTGGTTTCATTGGTTTCGCAAGGGAAGAGGCCAGTTCTGATCCTTTTGCACCCATTCCACAGCTGGAAGAGAGCAAAAAGCTGTGACCTGTCCTGAAATGGGACTTTGGGGCAGCAGCAGCTGCTATGGGAGAGCCATAGCAAGACTGAGGAGTGAGAGGAGATGTGGAAAAGGTCTCCCTTTCCAGCAGCATCAGTGCATCTTCCTCCCTTTGTGCCTTTCTTGGAGGAGCCCGGATCGGGGGGCTGATGCTCTGGTACCACCTCCCAGTGTTTCTGCACTGATTTGAATTATAAAGCTGATCTGTTTCCTCACAGAGCTGTAGTTTCCCTTCCCCATCTGTTACAAGCACAGAAAAAAACTGTCTTAAACAGGGTTGGGTGAGCAGCTTCATGTAATAATTATACACTTGTCTTCTAAATTCTACCTTAATTGATGCTTTTTTAGCAGTCTTGTGGAGAAACCTTTCCCACAGGATGAGGCGCCAATGCTTCCTCCAATCTCTCCTGCAGAGTGAAAAGTCCAGTGAACAGTGTGGATTTCCTGAGGAACATTGCCATAGTAGAGAAGGGTTTGTTTGTGAAAGGGGAGACCTTCAATTGAATGAGTATAGACCCCTAAAATGCCTGGCAGTATTCTCTGCAAAGGAATGAACGCAATCCTTTTTTAAAAATCAATTTATTTCTAAAGATTTAGCAAACTTTTTTAGAGCTATTATGTTATTTTTCTGAACATGAGAACAGACTACCAGCAAGGAGAGTTTGTCTAGTTTGTCTTAGCTTAGGCTTTGAAGGACTAACCACAGTGTAGTGCTGTGGAACATTTTTGTCTTGTAGGTTGTGTGAGCCTTGAACAATTCCTGTTTAGCATCTGCATGGCCAGCAAAGTCCAGGTGACATCAGAACGTGATCCCTGCTGTGTAGCAACAAAATATATAACAGAATAAAGAGATTTTTATAAGCTTTGTAATAACAAAATATATGACAGATTAAAGGGATTTTATAAGCTTCACTCGAACTTCTAAGTTTTATAAAGTAAGTTCTCCCATCCTCTGCCCAATGTTTTGCTCTGACAAGTTACATTTTCCTGCAGTCATATTCCAGTATTATAACATGAAACTAGTGAGAGCCTGAACAAATTACTAAATATGCACTGCAAAGGGAAAATGTTTCCATTTTTGTTGTTCAAGCTCAATGTAAAGTGGGAAGTTGGGTAAAATAATTTTGAAATTCTTTGGAATGTGAGTTATATTTTACGTAGTCCTCTTCCTATATTCTAAAGTTTCATTAGAAGCTTTATATATATATATATATATGTGTGTGTGTGTGTGTGTGTGTGTAGTCTGTATAAATTTTTGTCCTTTTTAAAAGAGGAGGAAGAGGAATAAAGTCCCTTCTTCATCTTCACAAAAAGTTGGCTCTTTGCTCTCTCAAAATGCCCTTTCACAGTTGCTGCCCTACAGAGGACCAAGGTGAGGAGGTGTTGACACAAGCAAGGTGAAATTGGAAAATGGTCCCAACTGTCACATGGGTACGACCTTGGGCTTCAAAAATCCGAATGGTGCTTGTTGTTGGGGTTAGAATCTGTGTATTGACCCAAGTGTTGTTGTGGGGTTCAGAATGGCAAGAAGGGGCTCTGAGGCTGAAATTATTTCTGGTGATAAAGTCAAGCAGTGGGGTGGTGTTGGGAGGTCAAAGTAAATCTCCTTGCTTTGAGACCTCTGTTTGGTGTAGAGATTAGTCTTGGTTTTACCTTTCTTGCACATAGGCTTAGCTGAAAATCCTTTGCAGGTCATGGTATTTACTTATTTTCAGTGTATACAGGAGCCAAAAGAGAAGTAAACGCCTTAGAATTGATGAGGAAAATTGTAAGAAAAGAGACTCCAATGTTGACATTATTCTAATTTTGTTACTCTGTTTTGTGGGGTTTGTGTGTTTGTTGAAGAGAAATGGAATCAAATCCTGCCCTGGAACACTGGCCTTCTGCTACAGTGCTTAAAAAGTGATGACTTAGTGGGAAAGTTCTCTGAGGAGTCCAGCTGGGCTGACAGTGAAAGGAGTTGGAATGGTGAGGGAATAATAGGGAATTTATGATTAAGCTAAGGAACCTCAGCATAAATGGAGCCCCTCATGGAAAGATGTGTGTGTACTCACAGCTTTGGCCAAGGTCATGTACTCCCTGGAGTAATTTTGTGATAGGGCCATGTAGTGTGGTATAATTTGGCAAAGTAATTAAAAAGAAAGAAATAAGTAAAAATATCTCCCAGATATGTATGAGCATATGCCAAGCACTGCATGGGAATAATCTTTTGAAGGTGTGTGTGCCTGTATAAATATAAATATATATATTCAGAAAAAAGCTTCAACTAATGTAGTGAAGATGGTAATTTTTGTTACCTGTGTTTTTTGTTATTTTGTCTTGTGGATGGTTGGGCAGTGAGGTAACTGTCACCCAAAAGGGAGGGAAGGGGGAATACATCATCCTGATTTAAAGGGTGACACAGCATTGGCTTACAGTTTTGGAATGCTGTTTAAATGTTCCCAAGAATCATTTTTGTGTGACCTCCCATGGCGTGTAATGTGGTGCCGAGATCTGGATTGGAGAAAGCTGCCTGAGATATGCCTGGTGTGGTGTCTGTGTCCCCACAAGTGGCTCAACTTGTGGCTCAGGGAGCTGAAAAAAGCCCCAAAACCTGAAAATCATTGACCTTCACCAAATTTATTTATCACAGATCATAATTTAGTTTCATGTGAGCCCCGCAGGAATTAGATTGGGTTCATTTGGTTATTAAATCCCAAGTCCTTCTGATGCTGTGAAAGAAGCTTATAAATAAAGTCTTGTCAGACCTTATTCTAGTTGAATCTGACTATGAGTAATTGTTTCTAGGCAGAGCGTTGCTGCTTCTAACCCCATTACCAAGAAAGGGTCGATTTCAGCAGCCTCTGAGATAAGCTTATCTGACACAGTGTTAATCAAATCCTTGACTTGTTTCAGCCTGATTAACCACAAGCACTGGCCTTTAAGTAATTCATGATTATCAGGATTTTTTAACGTGACAGAAGTGCAAAGGCAACGTGTGAAATCTTCCTTCTCCCATAAATAAGGATTGGGCAGTGGGAGCAGGGGACAGGAGTGAGTCTCTGAGTTTGACCCAAGAGCCACAGACCTGTGAGCAGAATCTGTGCTCTGCAGTCTGTTTTACGTTTTTAATAGCCAGACAACATTGAGAATTAACTCAAACCAGCAAGAGTTAGATCACAAGCTGCTCTTCACTAGTCAGGCATTTTTTATAGAGTGCATGAGGTCTCACTCAGCTCAGTCTGCTCCCTCTGAATGTGAGATGCTCCTGAAGCTGCTTGGGAGCAATATAAGTACGTAAACCTATGGAAATAAATGGAATAATTGTCTATCTTACTATAAAATTCAGCCTTGTGTAGAAAGAGTAAAGTATAGGGGTGACATTGTAGAAGGGGTGATCTGCAAGGTTGGAATGGAACCTGTTATTTTTGGCACCTCTTTTGCTGCGGATCACATCTAGATGAACTTACAAACGTGTTTGTTTAGCTTGCTGTGAAACAAAAGCCTTTGCTTCTGATGGAGCCCAAATATCACACCCACGGTCCCAGCTGCCAAAGTTGTAAAAAATCTGATTTTTTTCACAGGACAGCATCAGTTTTTTCCTATAGAGAAGATGGACTGAGCACCCGAAGAGTGCTGGATGCTGAGACTTGAGGAGAGGCTGATCCGAGGTGTGATGGGTGTTACCCACTCCTCTGCACTGAGTTTTGGGTGACTAACAGGGATTTTGCCAGCATGGCAAACAGGTGATTTGAGGGTGTGTGCACACCCACTGGAGTTGCAGAATTGTAAGTTTTTATTGAGAGCAGACTCCATTAATATAAACCAAGGCTGGGATAAATAATTGGTTTCAGTATTTACCATGTGCAAACCACATGTTCCTGCATGGGAAATCCACCACAGCTGCTGGGTTTGGCTGAGTGCAAACAAACCTCTGAGAGGTGATCCAGCCAAATCAGAACCTGGGATTTGTGTCTGCCATCCCTTTTTGTCATAACAGGTATTAAATCATGACTCAGAAGAATTGAAATACTATTTCTACAGATAAAGATCAAAATGAGTTCTGCTTTCAGCAACAAAGAGAATGGTTTACATTGCCTTCCTAGATGAAGTCTGGGAGCTCTTGGGCTTAAACACTTCCTGGGTGGTATTTTAAGTACTCCACAAGGAAGAAGACTAGGAAAGAAGGACTCACTTGTAAATCCCACTACACTGTTCTGCATCCCAGAGCACTGGAATGTGGTGGGCACTGTCAGGATACGCCAAACAGAATCACTTCTACAGGTTTTCAGATGCATTTACCAGCTGATCATGATCTTTGCAGTGAACGGGTGATCTGAGGAAAAGCAGTTTTTTTGGTGAGTGGCTGCTTCCTTCTCTTCCTGTTGAGCATCCAACTCATTTCAGAGCTGCCAGTGCTGTCATCCAGCTTTCAGGGCTTACGTGGAGCACCTGCAATTTCAGACATTCACCTCAGTCAGAGCTGTGGGGTTTTTTTTGGACTTGGGATGAAGTTGGCCCAGGAGCTGAACACTGGAATTATTTTGTTAACTCATTTTGCTGCTGCCTTGATGGGCCAGTGAGAATCAGACTGGATGGATGGACGGACGGACAGACAGTAGTAATTGCAAAGCTCAATTTGCATTAAGGCACGCTGTATATATGGATTAACTGGCTCCTAGTTTAGCATCTAAAAGCATGCCCCCAGCTGCGGGCTCCATCCTGGCTTGAGAAGCATTGTGTGGGTATGATCAGCTCATCATTTTAGATTGTTTTCTGACAGCTTTGCTCAAGGCCTGGTGGAGGAAATAAGACAAAGTGATTTGTTCCTGTTCTGTCTCACTGGTTTACTTGTTTAAAGTGCTGGGTGTACTGACATTCAGCACAAACACTGCCTATTTCTTTTAGGTTTTATTTTGTCCAGGATTTGTTTCCATACAGCAAATCCTCTACTTCCTTTAAGTTCATGTCTCCTGGGGCTTAAATGGTGTAAGAAGATGCATTACCCCCCAGACCTGCAAAGAGATTCATATCACTGATCATGGTATATTTGGAAAACCCTTTCCAAAAGGTGCTGAGTGCAGGCAATTGTGCTGTGAAGGGGAAGAATTGTGAACATTTTCCTACTCTTGGAAGGGTTATCTTACTGCCAAACACCAACATTTAAGTGAAATAGCTTTTATGGCAAGTCCTTCCCTCTTTCCGTTCTTAACTTCCAAATGGCTGAAGTCCTGGGAGTGTGAGCAATCACTCTTTTGTATGCCAGCCAAGAAATTTTTGTTTTCTGACCTTTTTTCCCGAGTTTTCCTGACCTGTGCCTGTCCTGGCCACGTGGCAACATGTTGTTGAGAGCAGGGAGATGTGGCAGGGCGAGCTAGATAGGCTGCACTGGGAGCTAGACCAGCAGGAATTCATTCCTGAGAGAACTTGCTGAAGAGTGCCCTTGTTTGCAAAAGCTGTCTGTCAGTTATTTCAATAAAAGCAGTGAAACCCTCACTATGAAATTTGGTGTTTGAGGCCATTTTATGTGCCCGATGACTTGGAGTTACGTACAAGTGTCCAACGCGGGTGACACGACTGAGAAGGTCAAAGGTAGGGGAAAAGTAAGGAAAAAAAAATCTGGGGGTGATTATTGATTTCCAGGGGGCAACAGGTGGATATTTCTTGTTTCTCAGTGCAGTGACATTTGGTTTCAGTCTTAAAAGAGGTATCATAACTCATGCCAAAGTTTTGTGGTCATGTGCAGGGGCAGTTGTGCAGAGCAGGAGGTGCATGGTGAAGCATTAGGAAAGTTTATTCTGGAGCAGGATCTAAACCCTCAGCAAAGGAGGAACAGACCCTTGCCACATTAATTTGACAGAAATCCTTCCACCTCCATCACAGTTGTCTTTTCCTGTTGGTAATTTCAGTTCATGGAATCACAGAATATCCCAAGTCGGAAGGGACCCACAGGGATCAATCATTGAGTCCAACTCCTGGCCCAGCACAGGAGCAGGAGGCTGCATGCAGGCTCCTCCTGGAGCTGATCAGACTCCTCATTCTCCTAGGATAAACATCCCAGCTGCTGGGTTCAGATCCCATTTATATGGGCTGGAGCTGTGCTGTTGCCAGCCCAGCCAAGTGGGACCGTTGGCCCTGTTCCATATAAACAGCTCTGCCTAAGCCAGCCACACTAAATTTGGAAAAGAATTAGGGGAACTCATTTTTCAACTGCCCAGGAGTATTTTATTTCCAGTTGCCCCATGTTATCATTTCATGGGAAGAGTTTCTGTTACTTAGGACCGTGTTTCCATCATGTTTATTTTCAGAGAGCGTATTTTTATTTTCTGTAAACCAAAAGAGTTTCAAGATTCATTGAGGAACAATGGATCAAGGGTCTGTCTGCTTCTCTTCCCACCTTCAGGTAGCACTGAAATTCCTGTTCAGCCAAACCCTGCAAGGCCAGGTCCTCATGTGGTGCCACTCAACAATCTCTTTAAATAAATTTTCCTTCTAATTTTAAGAGGGAGGAGTATTTTTAATGCAAAGCTCCTTTGCAACAAATAGTGTGAAGATTGAAAGAAACAGCCAGAAACATTTGCCTCTTGATTCATGTTTTGGTTTGTCATAAGTACAGTCTGCACATAAAAATGACATCATCAATGTCCTCTTTCTGACGTCTATGTTGTGAATGGCAGAGTTTCTTTCCCCTCAGTTATCATGCTTTAAGCTGATCTAAGCAGTACTGATAGTGAAGAATGACACTTCTGAGGCCATTTAGCCTTAATTGAAAGACTTTGCCAAAATTACAGGTATTTCCTGTGATTGTTGCAAGTTTTTTCCCAACACCAGAATTTTATTCTTTGTTCCACTTCCTCTTCAAACTTTTACTGCAGGATGCAGGCCGTAGTCAAGTGAGATGCAGTGTCCCAGAGCCCTCTCTAACAGATTAAGAGGATGATGCGAGCTGGAAAAGAAAAAGCCACAGCACAAAACAGGGGCAAACCCTGAGCAGGAAACTCTCCTGGGGCTGGGGCCAACAACATCCTACTGCTGGCTGGGGCCAGGAGGAAAAAAAATGCTGCAAAGGAGGTTTGGGGAAACTTTGTCCTTATTTGGAGAATAAATCTGTGCCTGTGCCCAAAGCAGGCTGGTTTTTGTAGGGCTGGGATATTTTGCTTTAGCAGCACCATATCCTGCTATTATAACCAAGCACATCCTATAATCAGTATGTCTCTCAAAATCCATCTTAAAATTGAAAATTTGCCATGGGCAGTGACACCTTCCACTAAACCAGATCACTCCTTACCCCTGGACTTGAATAATTCCATTAATTCCATTAATTTCAGTCTTGGTAATTTTTTTTCTCATACAGAAAATATGATGGTTTTCCCTCCCAAGCAGAACAAAATGAAATTTTGAAAGCCTCAAAGTTGCTTGAGATGTGAAATTGCATTTCTCTGTTGTATGCTCAGAAAAAGCCCTTTGGTGTGGAGCTCCCTAATCCCAAGAAGAAAGGGATCTCTCCAGTATATCCAGGATGTTTGGGATGCTCAGCAGATCATAGACCAGGCTCTGGTTTTTGCATTGCTGCAGACTTTTTCAGTCACATGCCTTTAATTTTAGCTTCACTTCCCTGTCTGTAAAGCACCATTATTTCTTTGGTAGAGTTAATGGGTTAATTGCTTGTAAATTGCTTTAAGGTTCTCAGAAGTGAGACCTCAGTGTGTTTTTTGCTGTTGAGATCTCAATTACAGCGAGACAATACCAGATCAGTGTTTATTGCAGCATGACTGAGAATATGTTTACATTAAAACAAAGATGAGATTGTTGTACCCGAGCCTAGAAAAATCTTTTGTAGAGCTTTGAGTCAGCTTTAGAATCTCAGTAAGTGATAAAATTCAGCCATTCCTATGGCTGAATATTAACCAGTGTTACTGGAGCTCTTTGAAAACCCTTTCATGCCTTGGGGGCAGCGTGTCCCAGGGACAGGCAGAGAGCATCTTTCCTTAAGGAAAGGGATTTGGGGAATTCTTAGTTTGCTCTTAGAAGAAGAAAAAGTCCCAAGCCCAATGTTTTCCTGGACAAATGCCCTCTGAATGCATCTCCAGGGGTTTCCTGATCTGTGCAGCAAGTGGCCCTTGGTACACTCAGGAGGTCTTCTCATGGAGTCTTGGAATGGTTTGGGTTAGATGGACCTTAAAGCCGACCCAGTTCCATTCCCTGCCCTGGGCAGGGACAACTTCCCCTATCCCAGGCTGCTCCAAGCCCTGTCCAGCCTGGCCTTGGACACTTCCAGGGATCCAGGGGCAGCCACAGCTTCTCTGGGCACCCTGTGCCAGGGCCTGCCCACCCTCACAGGGAACAATTCCTTCCCAATATCCCATCTAAACATCAGTGGGAAGCCATTCCCCCTCATCCTGTCACTCCACCCCTTGTCCATCTTTCCTGTGGGCTCCCTTTCTTTCAGGTACTGGAAGGTCACCATCAGGTGACCCTGGAATTGTCTCTTCTCCAAAGAGAAGAATTCGCGTCGCTGCTGAGAAGCGCCTCGGTTCCGTGTTAACGGGTTGGGAAGCCGTGCACGTAATGAAACAATGCATTTAAATCTCTGTTTCACCTCAGGGAAAACAGAGGCCACCATCAAGAACTTCAGCCCCCACTACCGCCGCCAGTACGCCGTGGCTTTCTGCAGGCACGTGCAGGAGGAGCTGGAGCAGCACCGCCACTCCCAGTCGCGCTTCCTGAAAACCAGGGTAGGAGGACACGGATCTTCCCCTCTGCGACCCAGTGCGCACAGCAACTGGCATGTGCAGGTGTTGGATGTGGGTCGTTTTGGTTTGGGATGGAAAAGTTGCATCTGGGTGCAGGTTTGAAGTGTTCTTTTTGAAAATTCATCTTTGTTTTGGTTTTGTTTTGTTGCTTATGTTGGCGTGAGGAGAACCATGACATGAGTTTCTGGTGCAAAGAGTTGTTGGACGTTTGGACAAAACCGGTTTCTTCTTGCTGGTTGCAAGGTTCTGCAAAATCTAGGGGCAGAGATCATACTTTCAGGGAAGAGATTATGTAGGAAACGTAATTAATCCTGTCATCTATGGTTCAGGGCTCCTTAAAGAAAATGGCAATAATTCCCTCCGTGCAGTGAACTACAGAAAGCTGGTTTCTGTTAGAGGGGAGATAAAAAGAGAGACAGAAGTCTCTTTATGAGAGGAAAATGCAGGAAAAATTAGAGGAAAATCTTCAAGATTAAGAAGATAAAAATTTAAATGTTCTGAACATACTGGAAATCATGGATTTCCAATGCTTTTCAAATAACTAGGTAAAGCAGTGAGGTGGGATAATAGAAGATCTGTCTTTCAGAAAGGTACTGCATAGCAGTTACTACAGCACAGATGCAAAAGCGTTACAAAGAAATGGGAAACAATTTACTGTATTATAACAAAACCCTGCTTTTCATATCAATATTTATATTATGTTGTGGAAAATGGGAGGTGGTGAACTCCAAGTCATCCTGCAGGGCTTGGAACTAGATGATCTTTAAGATCCCTCCTCACCCAAATCACTGTAGGATTCTCTGATCCTGCATTCAGCATGTCAGCTGAATGGTAAATAAATCTCTGCCTCAGAAATCTGGCAGTGTTTTGGAAGACAGAGCTCTTCTGCTGCCTCTTCATCTCAGCTACAAGAATTTGCTTGTGTCTGTAGAACCTTCTGAAATCAGAGAAGTTCATGACTCCGAATTGCATTTGAAGGCTCAAAAGCCCTGAGAGCAGCATTATGGAAATGTAGAAATAAAAGCTTCAAGATGGTCAATGGTGCAGAGGATGCATCTCAAATGTCACCAATTGTCCCTGTAGCCTGCGGGGGAAACCGGGACAGTTCTATACGAGGCAGAGCTGCTGCATTTCACCGAGGACCTGAAGAAGTGGAAGGACAGATACGTCGTGATCAAAAATGACTACACTGTGGATTGCTTTGAGACCAAAGAGGTGAGTGCTGCTTCCGTGGATCTGCTTGTACTCTGCCAGATAAACCAAGTGGATTTGCTGCTGCTGCCTTGCCTTCAGCAACAGGAGAAGAGAAACCTTGTCCTCGTCAGGGTGGCTCCAGTGGAAGCCCCACAGGGATGGCTGGGGGTACAGCCAAGTGCCCCCCCTTGGCCAGATATGTCATCAAGAACTAACAAATCCTTTTAACAGCACTTGAACCTTCCTGTGTCTGTCCCAGAGCACTTCTCATCTGTACCTCCCTGTAATACAGCCCTGTGCTCCTGCAGCTGGATCTGAAGTAGCAGGGTTTGGGTGGTTCTAGGCTGACTACAGTGGAGGGTTTTGCCTGGAAGCTGCCGTACTCAAACTAGTCCTGGCTGACGAATCCAACAAATTGGGCTCAGGAGAAAATCCTTTTTCCCTCCCTTCCATCCCTGACTCCTCACTGCAGCAGATAAGCATTGAGAGGATATTTTCCAACATGTTTTTTACATTTCACCATGTTTTAGGTTTGACATGCCATGGGAATATTTCCAAAATTCAACCTAGCAAAAAGATTCTCCCTTTGGGCAATATCCCCATGCATTACAAACATAGAATATCCTGAGCTGGAAGGACCCACAAGGATCATGGAGTCAGCTCCTGGCTTTGTCAGTGAATTGTGTTTTTTATGTTTTCTCTCTCCTTAAATCTGTATTTGACAAAACTTCCTCTGTATTGATTTTCCAGGCCTACCAGAAGGGAGCTAGCCCTAAATATCACGTTGTTCCTGCAGGAGGCAAAGTCCTGACTTCAGAAGAAGATTACAATTTGCTGTCTGATAAACATTTTCCAGACCCTGTTGGTAAGTCCTGCTGAAAGCTGAACTGTCAAAGCCCAGGCTCTATTCCTTACTCTCTTCTGGGAAACCTTTCAGGCTCCAATTTAAAATGGGGTAGCAGAGGATGCCCACAGCCCTTTTCCCAAGTTCAAGCACAGCTCCAGAGTGGATGAACAAAGCAGATGTGCTGTAAGCCAACATTCAGAGAAATGCTGGCTCCCTTTCTTCCCATCATACCGGCACAAAGCTGCTGGAAGCTGTGCAGAAGCAGGGCAGGAACCACAGCACCATTGTTCCCGGGCTTTGTTAATATTCCTGGTTTATTTGTTTCCATTTTTAGATGCCAGCTGTCTGTGTTGACTCACAGCTGATAATAAGTCCCACAGAGAGGGCAGGAAGGTGGCTGCTTCTGAGTTTGTTGTTTCTGGGCCAGGAACTGCTAGGGTCCTGCCTGCCCCCACTCCACCAAGCTGGAGAAAATTCAGGCTTTACGGAAGCGGATCTCTCTTTGCAGAGTCGGATTTGGAGAATGATGCCACATAACAAAAGGAATAAAGGCAACTTGAAGACAAGGATTTCTTTTTTGAGTCCTTTAAATCCTTAGGATTAAAAAGTTAGGTCCCAAGGCACAGGGTGGTCAGAGGAGCTTGGAGGTGTCCCGTGTGTATCACAACAGCTCTACAGCAGTGGGGGTTGAGTGATGTGGAGCACCCCAGGGGTACTCATGGCCTTCCCATGGCTCTCACTTCAAAAAGATCATAATTTCATCTTTGGCCGTATCCCCTGCCTGTGTGGTGCTGAAGACCCTCCGAGGTGAACCTCTCGAGTCTGGGCTCTCAATGCATGCCAGTGACTCCAGATTGTGTTTGGTCATCCCCAGATGTGCTGTCCAGCATCTGCCGTGTGCAGGGACCTGGAGCTGGAGGTACTTGGTGCTTTCTTTTTACATCACCTGCAAGGACTTGAAGTGGCAGTTTTTAAGCTGTGTGGAAGTCCTGGAACCAGGGAAAGCACTGCTGTTCCAACACAGTTTATTTAATACAGTTTGTTTCTGTAAGAAAGTCTATATGCTCCTAAGTGGTCTTTATGTGAAACAGACCAGAGCTCCCCACTAATTTACTTACCTGCTATGAAAGCCGTTTCCCTAGCAGCTGCAATCCAGTGAAAGAGTTCATTTAAAATTTTGCCAAAACAGTATTTTTGCCACCTTGAATACAAAGCGAGAGGCCATTGAATTGCTGTGGTGGAACGCAGAGAGGTGCTTGATGCCAGCTGAGCGTGCCCATCCCAGCTGTGTCCCCCTGCCCTCTGTGCCCAATTGCCTTCACTGGGATGGAGATGAACCTACTGGCACAGAGCCGACCCCGAAGGAATCTGCAGCTCTCAATCAGAGGTGTTCTTGTGCAGGCTCAAGTGAGGAAGCGGCTGCAGCCTTCGTTGCGCTCCCGAAGGAGTTCCCAGTGTACCTGTGGCAGCCCTTTTCCAGGCACAGCTACTACTGCTTCCCAGAGCCAGGGGCACAGAGACGCTTCAGCGCCGTGCTGGGGGACTGCGTGAGGCACGCCAACCACGGTGAGCACGGGACGGGGCTGTGAGGGACATTCTGACCACGGTGAGCACGGGATGGGGCTGTGAGAGACATTCCAACCACGGTGAGCGCAGGACATTCCAACCACGGTGAGTGCGGGATGGGACCCTGAGGGACATTCCAACCACGGTGAGCACGGGATGGGGCTATAAGGGACATTCCAACCACGGTAAGTGCAGGATGAGACCCTGAGGGACATTCCAACCATGGTGAGGGTGGGATGGGGACTGTGTGGTTTTAAAAACAACTTTGCTCTCATTACATTGGAAGATCATTTATGAGTTGGATCCTTCAGAAAAAGAAATGCTTTCCTGATTTTCAGATGATGTTTTTTGCACTAAGATGCCCTCAGTTGCCCACTTGTCTCCAGGGTTTGGATGGGTTTAGGTGACCTAAGAGGTCTTCTCCATCTCCAAAGCCTGTGGGTCTGCACTTCATTGTATTTCACATAGCTTAGCTATTGCTCATTTATGCATCTGTTCCAAGATTTATCGCTCTCAGCTTTTCATGTGGTCCAATTTTTATGCGACAGACAATGCTCAAGGTTCATCTTTACTTCTGCCCAATGGGGTGAGAAGAAGATAAAGACAGTCTGGATTAGGATCTACTGTTGTACCAGGAAAAGAGTTCCAACAGCTATCAGGGAAGCAGGAACTCCTTTTATGTGGATTTCTTGGAGTTAAGTTATCCTGTGGGCATCTAGGTGCTGCAAGTGGAAAAATGAGAGCTGACAAGCACTTCATAACCTGAACTCTGCCCTTGGAGGGAACTTTTTTCCCAAAGGCTTTATTTTGATTCCTATTTATCCACTTATTCATTCGCCTTCCTATTCATTAGTTTATTAATACTTCTTGAAGTTTTTTTTGCAAATACTTCTGCTGACAAAAACAGGTGTCTGAGCAATCTTACAGCTATGTGCAGCAAAACAGTGGGTATTAGGATTGAGGTAGAAAATTTGTCTGTGCTCTTTTATTAAAAAGTAGTTGAAAAGAGAAAAGAACTGTGAAAAATCCTTCATGTTTGATTGTGAAATATTATTTAGTGGGATAAGGAGCACGGACCAAGGCAATACTCACTCCACCTCTTCCCAAAGTGCCAAGTTCCCGTTTACCAGGGCAGATTTGGCAAGGGCAGGACAAAGACAAATGCCACATCTGATCAGAAATAGCATTGCTGTGATCTGCCACTCCTGGAAAGGAATGTATTGCACTGGGCTTTAGCCAAGGACTTGGAGGAGTTCGTGGCTACAGTGTGTTTCCTTTCTCCCAGGAAGCAGAGTTAAACACGGAAAGCTGGAGTGAATCAGCTCTGGGAGCCGCCCTGGCATTCAGCAGCTTCCTGTCCCCAGAGTGTCTCTGGTATAAATACCCAGCCCAACCCGTGTTTCTGGGATTTCTGGGCAGAGCAAAACCATTGGCATTTAGTGAGCTCCACAGGGAGACAGCATTCAGATGTTTGGAGTGTGGGTTGTTGACTTTTTCCTCTTGTCTTTGCCTTTTGACTCATTGATGAGGGCTTGATGGTTTGAGGAGACAGTGATCTCCTTCACCAGCAATGGAACATGATGATCAAATGCTTTTAGGGTTTTAATTTGTGAGGTGGTGTGATTAGAGCTAATTAGTGAGAAGACAAGTACCCAGGGAGCAGCAGAGGAACCCCAACAGCCTGGCAGATGCAGGGGATCCCTGGAGGGGACTGCTGAGTGTTCTCTGCTCTTCTGGGGAGCCTGCTCTTCCCAAGGGTCTCTGCAGGTCAGACCTGCAGCAGTATAGGATTTTGAAAACTCCCCAGCTTTTTGAAAAACTCAAGCTGTGCTTGAGTTTAAGTAGAGTTTGGCATTTTCCTCTAATTTTCTAAGCTGCTCCTGTCAGGTTAGATGGGGTAGCCAGCATGGGATTCTTTGGTTTGCCTTATCTCCATGATCCACTTCGATCCACAAGCTGGTTCCATCTTCTGCTCCCTGTTTCCTTAGTGCAATGCTGAGAAGTGCACACCTCAAATTTGGGGGAAATGTGCTGCTGAAATGGCCACCTAGCCCCTAATGGGGATGTTCTATAAGTCCCACAATGGCAACAGTGAGGGAAAGGCTCAAAATATTCCTAGGGCTCTAATATTAGCTACTCCCCAGGTTTTAATCCTTTATTTTTGTTTGCATGCCTTGAAAATCAGACTGAAGTTTCTTCTGAGTGCTTCTCGAACTACTAGGTTTTTTAGGAGGTCTTCTTGCTTCCTATATGAGTTTCACTCAGTGTTTGCTGTTGGAGAACCCTGACCACTTGGTGCTGGGGTAGAGAGGTCTGTGTGATGGGAAGGAAATGACAACCAGCTCATTCTGGGAGACACAGAGTTTCACTTCATGATTTTATTGGTTTGATTTCACGTCCACATCTTGACAATCACCTTCCTGACACAGGAAGCTGAGGGACTTTCAAAACCGTATCCTGTCATCTCCAATTTCAACAGAAACACCAAAAAATATTTTGACCAATAAATAAATTAAAGAAGTCTAATAAAGAAATACATTAGGCAAGAAAGGCAAAGGCTCGTGCAGGGCAGATTTTTTTTTCCATCTCTGGCTTTCAGGTATCTGTGTCTGCATTTCCTTTTATAGATCTGAATTTATCTGACAGTTGTTCTTCTCATGGTTATTTCTAAATTTCCTATGTTACATATCTATTATACCTGTATAGGACTTATCAATTAGACAAATATCTATTTGACTAGAATTCAGAGTAATTCTGGGAGCAGTGATAAAGGCTGAGAAGCTGACATGAAATCCTTGAGCTGAAGGATGAATGTGTCAATATATCTCTATAAACAGAGCAAAGCAGCTGTCAGGAGTCCAGACACCACTTTGGAAGGGTTTCTGAGTTTTATGCCACAAACAGAGTGGCCTTTCTTCCCCCAAGAGGGAGATGAAGGGAAGGATTTTCTTGTTGCCTGTTTCCAATGGATGTGGAGGGAGCAATTAAAGGAGAACTGAGGAGAAAATAGCTTTTTATGGCATTAAAGAAAAATGTCCTTGTGCGCTGGGATGAAAGTCAGGCCTTTTGGATGGTTTGTGTGGTAATTTGGGGTGGGAAAAAGTACAAATGGAGATATTTACCCCTTCATCCACCAAGACTTGTGTCTTGGCTCCTCTCAAGCAGCTGCTGTACTTGGGTTAATTAAATCCCTTTTTGGTTAATAAGACCATCTGTGATCCACTAAAACCGTGGGTGTTCTCTCACCAGTCACATGAGTTCCAAATAGACTTTTCAAACTAACTTGTAAACATCCATAGGGATATTTAGATTGTCATAACAGACAAAGCCATTTCACTAGAAATACCTTTGATGAGGCTTGTGGGATGTTTTTAAAACTCACTAAAACTTTAAGGATACAAATAGAAAATTTTTGTATAATTTAGAACATTTTGCTTGAAATAAGACGATTTCTTCTCTTTCTGGGATGTTTTTGCTCTACAGCTTGAGTTCATTCAGTCAGTGTGGCTTCTGCCTTTCCTACACTGTGGTGAGGATTTTCAGTCTGTAGGAGTGACATTCATTCTGAAACATCAAGATGATGAATGTGCTAAAATTCACATCAAGATGATGAATGTGCTAAGATCATGATTGTCATTGCATTCTTCCTACCCCTCTCATCTCGGGACTGATTACCTTCTTCTTACGTACTGCCAAGCGTGGGGCGGTGAGGGGAGCCTCTGTCCTGAGCCCACACCCCCAGCCTGCTTTGGGAGCTGTAAAGATTCATTTGTGCAGAGCAAGGTGGTGTTCAGGCTCCAGCTTCCAAGCTCTGCAGCAGAGAAACCGCAGGATCACGGAATAGTTTGGGTGGGAAGGGACACCTTCCACCATCCCGGGTCGCTCCAAGCCCTGTCCAGCCTGGTCCCCCTTTTTGGAGGTTCACTGTGCCCTGCCTGATGCTGCTTTGAACAGCTTTGATCTGGGTGCAGTGTGCTGATAACCAAACGATAAACCCTGCTCAGGCTGCTTTGGGGGCCACGGGAGGAACTGGTGCCGCAGAGCTCTCATTGCTATCAGCACAGCGTATTCTTGCAGGGCTGTATCATGTTTGGCAGTGACCTCATCTAGCTTCTGTTGGTGGTTAGCAGCTTCACACCACATGCTCTGGGGATAATGTGACACCACACCGCTCGCAGGAAACCCTCAGAGCCGGGAGGCTGATGCCTCTCAGGCCCAGAGCACCGTATATATTTCACTTTGTTCTCCGTTTGGATGCCAACAACCAACAGGACAGCATTTCCTGAGGGTAAAATGTGTGTCCTCTTATTTAGAAGGCCATTTTCAGCTGTGCTTGAGCCATGTCCCGAGTAACCTCTGTTTTCCTGAGGTGCAGATCCTGAGCTTTCCTCAATTCCCCAGGTTCCAAGCATGTTCCCTTTTTTACCGGCCATCCCAGTGGGTTGGAGCCATTGTTTATTTTTTGGAGACAGAATTTCCACAGTTTAATTTGTTGGAGTTGATGGCCATGGCCTTTTTACCAGCTGTCTATGGTATCTAAAAATCAGCAGCTCTTAAAACATGGAGCTCACATGAGCTCTTAGAGAGGGAAATTATTTTTTATCATGCTCATTTATTTTTATTTGAAGGACGTCCCGTAACTGTGGTGCTGGAAGGCTGGCAGAGTGATTCCTTCCCTGCAAGAATGTCTCTTGTTCCCTGATGGTCTCCAGCTGCTTCCACCCCAAATCCTTGGGGGCTGGTGGAGTTGGGAGCACTATCTTTGAAGTGCCAGTACCACTACCTTGTCTCTTTAGTTGGTTTGGAGTTGTGTTTTCTCCTCTTTTTAACCAGATTTTGTTTTAAAATAACTAAATTTAAAACAAAACTGTTAGAAATTGGTTATTTTTTAAATTACAGAGTGTGTATAGTGGGAAGCAGTGGAAAAGCAATTCTAAATATATACAAAAGAAGCAGATGCCGAGGTGAGAGGGGAATGACTTGGAAGGATGAGAAAATTGGAGAATGTAATTTGCATTTCTTAGCATGAAATCTATTCTCTTGAGGGCAGCAGTGTCTAATGGAAATAAGAAGGGGTGGAAGCACCAGCTTTTGAGACTGCACTTCAAATGCCAAATATTTCTTTATCTGCCTCCTACCATCTATTTGTAACATCACAGGAAGGAAGGCCCTGCACCAATACCTCTACTGAGATTTTTTTTGTGTCCCAGGAAAAGGCTCTACAAAGTGACCAGCAAGGAGTTACGAGAGATGCTTTGGCACTGCCTTCACCAGAGCCAGCTCTCCATCAAATAGATGAGGAGGCAAGAAAATAAGATTGTTAGATCACCTAAAATCAAATGCAGTTTTTATTCATTTATCATATTCCAGAATTGAACAGTAAGTGATATTCTCCTCCTCAGTGAAGAGCCACCAGCCTGGACTCCTTGCTCATCTACATCTTTTTTCAGTGATTGTTCTTCTTCCTTCTCCACTCTTTGTCCAAAGCCTGTTACTCTGAACGATTTGAATCTGGCTGGGACGCTGCAGGAAGCAGATGAAGCCAGGGTGGATTGCTCCTGAGTTTTGGTGGTCAGATGAAGGGCGTTATGTTAGAGTCAGCATTTCTTTAATTAAAACCCGTGCTCTGTGAGCTCAGACTTCTGGATTCTGGTGTAACACTTGTTCAGCTACGTCTTTGGGCTTCAGCCTTGTGTGAAATGTCAGCCAGAAGGCTGAGGTTATTCTTCGTGGTGCAGCTCACTTTGGTAAAGCACTTTATCCACAGTCAGCAGAGCAGTAACAGCCTCGGTGACCTTCCTGGCCGTGGGTGGGATTTGGGTAAGGCCAGCACTGCACCGAGCTGCCCTGAGCTGCTCCCCTCCACACAGCCAGCAGGGCACGTGGATCGCTCGGCGCCGCCAGGGCTGGGGGGAAGCCCCTGTGAGGCCTTCAGGAGAGGGCAGCACCCGTTGTGCTTTCCCCTGGTGCCACTCGTCCCTGGCACCGCTGGGCTTTGCCACCTGCTCCGTTTGCAGCTGCAGCTCTGCTGCCGTGGCCCACGGCCCAGCCGCTTCCTCACACGCCAGCGGGGCTCCCCAACAGCAGAGCCCTTGTTTCCCTGGCCTTGCCGTGGCTGCCAAAGCCACCGCCCTCCTCCAGCCTTCCCATGGACTGCTGGATGGGCCCTGGCTCTGCCCCGCTGAGGCCGTGCAGGATGTGCATGGCAGCTCCTTTCTGCTGGGGACAATTCCCTTTTCTTGAGCCCTGTCCGTGAATGTGCCTCTGTCTCGTGTGCCTCGCCAGCAGCTTCTGCACAGCCCGACACTGGTTGGATCTACTTGTTCCAAGCCTTATCACTGAGGCAATCTTTTCCTCCTATGGAAAGTGAGAATGAAATTGCCTAAATTAAGCAATGGTAGCAGCCTTGAAGGATAAAGCTTTCTTTCTGCTTGGAGTTGTTTTTGTAGCAAGACTGCCACGATTGTGTTTGTGTCCTGTGTTTACTGGCATAGGAAAGAATGTGGGATTGGGATTTTATGGCGCTCGCAGCTTGATGTTTTTCCCATGAGCTGTTCAAATGAATCATTCTTGGATTTTTAGCACCTTCTTCTCGCTGCAGTATGGGCTTGGGGACAGTCAAAAAAGAGAGGGAACACTCCCTTGAGCATGGATTTAAAACTTGATGATCTTAGAGGGCAGACTCCTGTGAGCAATGATGCATCACCATCTCCGCAGGTCCAAGATCCAGCCTCTTGGATGGTCTGTGGTCCCTTTGGGTTAGGAGGGAGCACAGCTGTGAAGGAGGAAAACATGTGAGTCATGATTGAAAGGCTGTGGGAGCTGCAGTTTTCTCTCCCTGCAGCCAAACCAGGCCCTCTTCTCATCAAAATATTTTGAGTTTTATTTTGGGAGGACAAAAGTTTTTGAATGCAATGCTCTACCTCAGTTTCTCAGGTGGAACACTCCATTCTTTCATTAAATCTGTGGTCAGAAGATGTTCTCTCAGCACTGAACAGCCTGACTTACAACTAATACTGATATTTTAGCATCATGGTTTGTGACTTGCTATGACAACTGCTATAAATCCTGGAGGCAGCAGTGAAGGTAGGGCTGGGATTTTACCTGGCTGAGTTGGTTTGGTTTTGTTTTGGGGTTTTTTTTGGTTTTTTTGATCATTGTATGAGCTTGGAGAATTTGTGTGATGTCTTTGGATCTCCACGTATCTGCAGATGAAGAACTGTATCAAGACAGTGGCACTGAGAGAGTGCCCCTCAGTGTGTTTAACAAACCTTCCTGCAGTTGCTGCAGCCAGGCAAAACTCTGAAAGGGAAAATGTTGACATTTGGGCTCTGAGCAGATCTGAAACCATGCAGTTTTGAAGCTTCAAGGATAAAGCCCTGATGAAGTTAATTGTAGGTTTCTGTAGCTTTTATTTTTGTTAAAGTGCATGGAGGAGATATTTCAGGCATTACTGCAGTGTTAATCTTCCATGTTTCCCATAATTTCTCTAATCCCTGCATTGCCCTTGGCATTTATGCAAGGCTCCTGTAAAGCTTCTCTCTTGAGCAGTTTCATGAACAACTCCAAAGAAGTGTTGCTTGACAAGCAAGGCTTGAGGACTTACTCCTGACTCTTCTCATCACAAAAGTTTGTATCTATCAGTACCTTCTAAAGCACCTAAATTCCCTCTGAGAGAATCAACATTCTTCTTCTTCCCTCCTTTGTTCTCAGAGTGCTCAACAGGACTTCAGCTGCTCAAGGCTCCAGTGGATAATCTTGGGCAGGGGACAATAAATCTTTGTGGCTTTGTTTTCCCACAAAATAATAATCCTGACGCTCTGACGGTGAAGACACAGCACGTCAGTCCCTGAAGTGTTTGGGGGTGTTTTTTTCACTCACGTTTGCCAAGCAGACACTGTGCTTCACGTTTTCAGGCCAAGGTGTCCCCAGATCACCACACTGTTCTTGGGAAGAGCTCCCATCTGGCAGAAGTGGCCTTGCACAATAACCAGATATTCCAGAGCTCTGGTTGAACATTCCTGAAATATTTAGGGAAATCAGCGTGATCTTGTGTCAGGAGGTTTTGTTCTTAACTGGTAAGAGCAGGGTGCTTTCTTTGTTGAGATCTTTTTTGTTGTATATCCATGAAAAACCATCTTGATCATCAGTTTCTTAACAAAACAAAGGAACTAAAATGTTACTGGGGAGTGTTAACTTGGGTTTCTGGGTAAATCCTTTATTTTACTTTTTTGTGTTTTCCAGACTTTCTGAAACAGACCACGTATGAAGTGGAGGCGTTCTTAGAGGCCATTCAATTCTTCCGGCAGGAGAAAGGCCACTATGGCACGTGGGAAATGATAACTGGCAATGAAAAAGAGGTAAAAGAATATATTCCTGATGGGGTTTTTGGCTTTGGGTATGGCAGCTCTGAGGATAGTGGAGATTATAAATTCTCTTGGCAAAAAAGGGCATCTTAGAAAACTTAGTAGATAGAAATACCTGAGATTTTAAGACATCACTTACTAATATGTGTGATAATTCTTTTTAACTAAAAACTTCTGAAACAGAGTCTTGTATAGTAACAGTTGCACTTACACACCAAAAATCGTTTATTTCAGTTCTGCAGAAATAAAACGCTAAGCCCAGGGTTGGGATCCATACCTGGGCACCTGGCTTTGGGGCACTCATGGGAGCTGAGATTACCCCACAACCCCACTGGCATCACTCCCACATGACTTCTAGGGCATTATTTACACCCTGATTTATAATTTTTTTTCCAAACACTGAGCACTCAGCAGCAAATGTTTACTTGTTTACTTCATGCTACCTGCTGGCTGTCTTCCTTGATGAAATCTGGCTTCCCTTTGGGAAAATAGAAAAAACCTTAAGGAGAGTGGTTTGTTTCAAGGAACCAGATAACGTTTTTTAGAAGAAGCCTACCTTTGAAATGCTGAAAAATGTGGAATCTGGAGAAAAATCTCCAGTGCCATCATGTCAGTGACTGAAATTCCCTGCTAACATCTGATAATAAATTCTTTAAGGAGTTACATGAGAGTTTTTCTCTTCTCTCCTCTCCTCCCTCATGTTATGGAGCTATTATAGCACTAGTTTCATTTTATGTTTTATTGTTCCTATTGCTTGCCAACAACTTACTCACAACCCAAATGACTCAAGAGAGCTGTAATCAGAAGACATCCAGCCTAGTCCCACTATTATCTTCTTAGCAATAATTCATACTGTAAGTATAGTGTGTTCTCATGGCCTGCTTGGAGCAAACATAATAATTATTTTAGGCAAATATCCAAGCTAAGTGAGTGGTTTGGAGCAAGCAGGCTGAAATTTGTTGCTGCAGAAGTCCCTGCAGAGTGCCCAGCAATGTATTTGCTGACACTTGTTTGTGGTGGCTGGGCCCCCGCAGGGTCAGTGCACTGGGGCTGCAGCATGGCTGCAGTGGGGGCACCAGCCCAGCACCTGAGGGAAAATCTACCCTTTGAAATGTTCTCAGA
Organism: Regulus satrapa; assembly: GCA_013396955.1. NCBI lineage: Eukaryota > Metazoa > Chordata > Aves > Passeriformes > Regulidae > Regulus > Regulus satrapa. The sequence goes on from VWZN01006639.1 coordinate 626,995, forward strand.
GAAATCAAAGTTCTTCACAATTTAAAGTAGTGGAATCACAGAATATCCTGAGCTGGAAAGGAGTCATCACAGGGACAATTCAATCCAGCCCCTGTCCCTGCCCAGACACCCCACCAGTCCCACCCTGGGCATCCCTGGGAGCGTTGCCCAAACCCTCCTGGAGCTCTGGCAGCCTTGGGACCGTGCCCATTCCCTGGGCAGTGCCAGCACCCTCTTTCCCTGATAGCCAAGCTAGCCCTCCCCTGACACAGCTTCATGCCTTTCCCTTGGCTCTTAAACCTGATCTGTTGACACATTTATTATTTTTGATCATTTGGGTTATTAATGAGATCATTTTAAAGGGAGCAATTAGTTTAGGACCTGAATTAGTGAATTACTTTGGACAGACATTTGAGTCAGCAGAGCTGAATCTGAAGTGCTGCTGTGGCGTTATCTATAAGTACTTAAATGAAACTACAATAAAAGTGTATTGCGTATCCAAGGTACATTAGAGGTATATTACAGCAGGTTGTTGTGTGTTGTATTTCTGAAGGGGCTGTTTATGCCCTGTTTTATATTGGGCTGCACTCAGAGTTCTTTACTTGTGCTGCTCTAGTTCCTGCCATTTCCCTCTGCTGGTGTTGGTGCATGCCTCAGATCCCTCTGGCAGCTGTGATACATGAGATGCAGTGTCTGGAAGCACTGACATGAAAGAAAAAGCCTTGGCACGATGAAAATGGAAAGTTGAGGGGTTTTTGCACTCTTTATTGGCTCAGCCAGCAGCTGGGTACGGCAGGGATGTGATGCTGGATGTGGACTATGCTGGGCTGTTGGTGCAGCTTTCTCAAACCAGAGACAGTGTCTATAAATAAAATCATGGAGAGGGAGGCCTGGACTCCCAGAACCAGATATATATGTCTTGCTTTTATTTTTTTTTTTTTGGTGCATTCGAGTGGCACAGGAAAGAAGGAGTTGCAGTTCAAATCTAGGCAGAGAGAATGCAAAGTCTCTGTGGGCAGTTCCTGGCAGCTGGGAGGGACAGCTGTGTGTGCTGCAGTGCTCAGCCTTCAGGTAAAGAACAGGGTGTGAACTTGTCATTTTCATCTCCTGACCATACAGATCCTGAGCAACCTGGTGATGGAGGAACTGCTGCCTAACCTCCAGACAATGATCCTGCCTAAAATGAAGGGAAAGAGGAATGACAGGAAACGGGCCTGGTTTGGGGTAAGGACTGACATTTGCAGAGTAGCTGTTGCTCATAGCAGCTCTCTGTGGGTGCTGATTCTCATCTCTGCTTCTCAATTTGATTTGGGTCCAGATCGTAGAGGAAACCTATGGCTTAGTCCAGCAGCAGGTGGCAGAAGGATTAAGTACCTTGAAAGAAGAATGTAGAGAATTTGCTAAAACTCTTGAAGGGACCATTCGTTCAGACATGGATCAGATCCTGAACTCCAAGAACTTCTTAGCTGGAAAAATCAAAGGTTAGTGGAGGAACAGCTGTGCTTTGGAGTAATTCTCCAATGTTTCCCATCGTGTTGCTCAAATTACCAGATGTGTTTGTTCTGAAATCCTTCTGTGTTTTGAGAAATCCAACTGGAGACACCAATTTTCAGAACACAGCCTCTGCTGCCTTTGATGGGAACTGACACCTGTGGCCCATGTGTCTGTGAAAATACCGGATCTTTTCAAATTGCAGCTGACAGGTTTTGAGTATCCTGAGCAGAGTTGTTCATTCTGCTTTCATTTGCACTTGCACAGTCTTAGGTAGTGAAGATTCAGGTCACATGAGTATAATTGAAAGACTTGATCTCTTGGAATGCACCATAAAACCAGGTTCTGGTTATGTGACAAGTCCATGGGCTTCCAAAGCATATTTAAGCCAAAGGGCTTTTTAGGTGGTTTTTAATTAATGTGAAGTAATCATCATTTTGTTATGAATATAAAAAAGAATGTAAGGAGCAGGCAAATTGTTGTTGGTGTCGCTTAAGCTGGCAAATAAATAAATAAATAAATAGCTGGTAATCATACTCAGAGCTGCCCTTTCCTCCACCCTCACAGTGCCCCCAGTTGCCAGTGTTTGCTTAGGACAAGAGTTTTCATTGTCACTCATAAAGCTGTGAGCTCCTTTCACACCCTCATCATCTCTGTGGAGGTGTGACTCCAGGGAAAAATACCAAAATACCAATACTCCATTGAATTAACTGTAAAGAGGCAAGTTCCAATTACTTCTTTCACCATTGTCCTGTGTGACCCTGCAGCCAGTGTTTCTGAGCCTGCCCAGAAGTGCTGCACAGAGAATATCCAGCCATTTCTCACCTCCATCCTGGAGGAGCTCATGGGCCCCGTCAGTTCCGGATTCACGGAAGTGCGCTCGCTTTTTGATAAGGAAGTGAATGAAATCATCCAGGACTTCCAGAAGACCAATGACATGACCAGGCTGAAGGAGGTAAGAGAAAACAGAGCTGGAGCCTTTATATCGGTACAAGGATATTCTGGCTAGAGCTTGGCTGGCAGCAGGATTGGCTTTCCCAGGTGGAAGCACGTGAGCACTCGGTTTTGCCATTTAGAAAGTCTCCTGGTATTTGTACAACTGGAGTGCAGATACAAGAATTTGGGTTAAAGCCAAATTGTTACATTCTCTATTAAAAATTCACCTCTGGTTGCTTTCTCTCCAAACCTGCATGGGAACGCAGAATGTGGATCAGCTCATGACCCTGCCCTTCAACTCAGTGAAAATGGAGCCCTGCTATCTGAAAGTGAACCTGCTCCAGGAGCTCCTGCAGGACCTCAAGAGTCGCTTCAAGGTCTATCACATCGATTTTGTGATTCAAAGGACACAGAACTTCATGCAAGAGGTATTGTAAAATCCAGCTTTTCCTCCTGGGAGAACTGGTTAGGTTTGTCCTGTTAATCCGCTTCAAAGTAATCTTGATAAAAGCTGTGAGAGAGCCCCAGAGTATCTCTCAGGCAAAGTACAGATAACAAAACCTGAGAAAACCAGTTAGAAGCTGCTTGACACTTATATTTGTGAGACTCTCTGTGTGTGTGTGAGCCTTTCAGCAAGCCATGAAAATCTTGGATTCATCATCTGTTCCCCTGAACTTTCAGGTTCTGAATTCCTAGTGTCTCAGCAGGCAAGAAAGTCGTGTGTGTAACTAGTGGGGTGGCTAAAATTCACCTGATTCTTTCTCAAGGCTCAGTTTTTCAGGAAGGGTCTTAAATGTCTTTTACCAAAATGCAATGTCTCCTCCTTGGTAGCTGATTTTCTCACTAATATAAAGTAAAGCAATTAATGTTGAAACTCGAAGACAGACAACACCTCAGGGTGCTTTATCCAGCCTCACTTTTCAGGAGACTGCTGGAGGTGTCGATGCCACTCCAGATGAAAACTGAACTCCACCTCTTTGTCCCCTCCTGTGTGTGTTGGTATAGGCTGTAACTCTGCTTTGCCTGGGCTCCTCCTGGATGCCTGGCCAGAAGTCTCTGAGGAGCTGGCCAGCAGACTGATTTCAGTTGCCAGATCACAAGGCACATTTGGCCTAGGAGCTCTAAATGGAACCCTGTGGTTTTAGTCTGTATTTGGGGAATTTACTAATCTGCTCAGTGATCTTGTGAAATGGAGCCGGTCCAGATCTACGGAGTGGAAGTTATGAATATGGAAAACAAGTGTCTAGGACAGTGTTGGGATAGGGTTTTCCTAAAAGCAGCTCTTCTGAGTACAGCCAGGACCAGCAGCCAAGGAATTACTCAGAAATATAATTCTGATTTCATGTCTGGGTCTTTCAGGGGGGACCATTCCAAAATGCTGCCAAATAAAGTGTCTTTCTCTCAGTGAAGACAATGAGTCAAGACAAAGAAGTAGACAGAAAATAAATCCTGTATAAACCAAGAGGTCGTTTTCTCTGAACAGTACATGAGTCAAAATTGACAAGATACAAGTTAACTTATAGCACGAGTTGTTCTAAACGTTTCCTCGTAAAAATACTGTGTAGTTTCCCTTTTTGTCCATGGTCGTTTATTTCATAAATAAGTAAAATCAGACATGTTTGTGTTGGTGTAGTATCTGACTGAAATGTACCTGGGGTGGAGCAGGATTCCTTGCCTTGAGAGCTTGGCATCCTCTAGCGGCCAATTTCAGGAAATCTGGGAGCACGGTGCTCAGCTGGCTGAAGGAATGCCCTCCTTGCATAGCTCCCTGTACTTCTCCAATAAGAAAATGTTAAAACTCGAATAGGAACAGCTAAAGAAAAAGCAAAGCCTCATTAAATAGACTCCATTACTGCTTGCAGAACTGCTTGTCTGAAATATCTTTAGAGTAGGGGCATAATATTCTTAGTGATAAGCTGAAAATATGGTAAATGCCAACTTAACATAATTCTCTGAGAAATGATTGCACTCTGTCTGATTTTTGCTGATTATTATTTGTAATATCATGAAAGCTACTGAAAATTATGTGCAGTATTATTAAATACTGTTTATTAACAGTGATAGAAATCACTGGGAGTCTTCTTATTAGGGATAACGAGTTTTGATTGTGGTCTGTATATAAAGATAATCAATTCTACATTTTGGCTCTGTCACCGTCAGTTTGAGTGGTGACATGAGATCAAATCTATACAAGAAAGCTGGGACAGCATGATAATGATACCACAGCTTTAATTTCATTTATTTATCACAGCATTTCAGTGCTCTTCAGAGCACTTTCTCAGGAACACAATTTAAATTAACAGTTAAACTTATCGTGTTTGCAGGAATTTTATGTTACTGGTCTTTAACAGATTTTTTTAATTACTATTTTTAGCTGATGGAAAATGCAGTTTATACTTTTGAGCAGTTGTTCTCTCCAAGCCACCAAGCAGACTCGGCCAAAGTTGCAACAACCATTGAAAAAGTCAAGCTGAGAGTGCTGAAGGTAAATGTCATGTAGCACATTTGCAGGCTGCCTTTTTGGAAACAGAGAATATCTTTTATATGAATGTGCCTCAGTATTTGAAAAAAGATTAGCTTTTACCATCCAGCTTGAAATACTGATTTGGTGGGCACTTAGCAAAGCTGCCCATCTGGGGGATAAAACCTAGTTCTGGGCAGACACTTACAGAAGTATTTGCATGTGCAGTCCCTTTAATGTAGGTAAATCAGATTATTAATATGCTGTGGATCTGGATAAATAATTTTTACTTAACATTATAATTACCCTGCCCCTGGGATTCATTGCTCTCAGAAAGGGCAGTGCCGGAACACCCAGGGAGGGCAGTCAGGGGCAGTTTCTACCCTAAGAGTCAGAAGAAGCAAAGGAAGCCCCAGAACAGTCGATTTTAGAGTGGTTTTCTAGAAGCTAGAGTAACCTGCACGGCCATTCAAACCCTGTGCACCTGTGATGCAGCAGCTAGAGGCTGACAGGAACCAGTTCCCTGTGGGAGTGGTGAATAACCCAGGCACGTGTGGGCTTGTTCTTTTCTGCTGTTTTGGCAGCAATACGACTACGACAGCAGCACCATCCGCAAGAAGATATTCCAGGACGCACTGGTGCAGATCACCTTGCCCACAATGCAGAAGACGCTGGCTTCAACATGCAAACCAGTAGGTGTCTGAGACTAAAAACCTCAAAAAATAATCATGAAAGGCAGGGGAGGGACAGCACCTTGGCTTTGAGCCGCCAGTGTGCTGCTTTTGGTTATGCCCAGCTTGTTTCAGTTTCAAAAACAAGTTTAAAACCAAGTGTTTTGCCAAAGACTTTGAGTGTTAAAATTTACAACTTTCAAGAATATATTTAAAATCAGTGTCTTCTGTACGTCACTCTCCTTTCCTTAGGAGTAATAGTCTCTTGTAGAGCGTGCCTTCAGCAGTGCCTTCAAGACAGGGTGTTTGTGCATAGGGACAAGCATTTTATCACCTGGAATGTGTGTGCAGACACCTCATGTCTCTGTCACAGAGGAAGCAGGTAGAGCAAACTTCCACAAGCCCTTTCCGTTTAGTTTCCCACCATCCTTTTGTATTTTTGCCTCTGCAGAAATGAGCAGCCAGCTCTAGTGCCAAAATATGGCACAGCTGACAGGCCCCACCAAGTCATCGCCTTTCATTTGAAAACCTCCAGTGATTTAAGGAGGTGCCTCTTCTAGAAGTAGGCAGAGGTCACCCAATTTACTTTTTTATAGACCACCAAGCAGCTGCCTGATGATAATGATTCAGTTATTCTGTTAGATTCATTAGCCTGTTGGGTACAAATCAGTGAGCTCAAAGTGTTACACACCTATTAGACAAACAAAACCAAATCCCACATCTCCTGTGCACCCGTGGATTTGCCTCCTTGGGCAAACAAGTTGTGAGGCATTTCCTCAGCAGCTGTTTGTTTCAGCAGGCAGTGATCTTTAGTGCTTTTAACTGGGGTTGTACTGCAGGAACACTGTTTGATAAGTACATAATTGATTGTGGACACAGGTAGCTCGTGGAGTCATAGTTCAAACAGTGCACCCTGGGAGCTGTCACGGAGTGTAGGAAGATCTGCTCCATGGCATCTCCAAGTAGGACTCAGGATAATCCCTCGGTTTCTTCCATCTGTTCCTTTCTTCCCCACCTGCACAGGAGCTGCAGAGATACGAGCAGTACATTTTTGCTGATTACACAAATGTGATCCAAGTAGAGAACGTGTATGAAGAGATTTTATACCAGACACTGCTTGAAGAGGCCCTGAAAGGTGAGAACATTCTTGAGGTGACAGAAATAACATTGCAGCCTGTGGCCCATGAGCTGTTCCTTCAGAGCTTCCCAGAGTCCTCACCTGGCCGTTCCAACACTGGTGGTTATGTCCCTACGGTGTTTTTGCATTTGGCTCACTGAAGATGTGGTGCAAGCCCTAAAATCTATGTTTATGGGGCAGCTTTTCTAAACCCGTGGAACTCGAGAGTGATGGCTTGGCACAAGCCTTTTTCTAACAAAATGTAATTATGGCAACTTCACTTGATCTCGATTCTCTGGGCCAAGGAGGGAAATTCTGTCCTTACTTGTAAAGATTTGGTGATGACTAAATGGCAGGACTATACCAATTGCAAGACTAAGAGAACTGCAAAGACTAATGGCAGCAGAGATGAATTTCCTCAAATGAACTGCTGGATGCAGTTTTCAGTACTCACTGATGCCAGTGCAGTAGTCCTTGCAGATCTCTCTGCTTCTGTGTCAGAAAATGAAACTATTCTTTAAAAATACTTTTAAAACCCCCCTAAAACCAGCAGTATAATAATTTTAACTAGCACACTTTCTTTGGCATATTCAACGTAAATCTTTCTGTACTGAAACATTACCTTTGTGCATTGTGGGTTCTCTGCTTCAGAAATGCTTCAATACTGAAGTGCCATTATTAAAAAAATAAAATTCTCCATCCCTGGAAAAGAAATCTGAACTAAAAGGAAGCTGAAAATGAACATTAGTGTTGTCTTTAATACCAAAACGCACAACATAAACTTGGGAAAGCACTGTATGCTCTTCCCCGTGCCTCTGTCAGCCTTCCCCAAGCAGTCTGGTGTTTGTGTTTTATTCAGTGATCAAAGAAGCTGCCGTTCTGAGGAAGCACAACCTGTTTGAGGATAACCTGAACGTGCCCTGCGAGAGCGTGTCCAGCCTGACGGAGCTGAGGAGCCCCGTGGGATCGGCACAGGGCACCCCCGCCAAGGCACCCGCGGCTGCCCGAGCGGAGGGCTCGGACACCGAGAGCCACGGGGACGAAACGCTCGTCGTGACGGGGAAGATCGTGTGGGAGAAGGATGCTGATGAGGGAAAGTCACCCGACCAAGAGGCAGGCGCCTCTGTTAGCGCGGCTGGTGATCAGGCCAGCAGGAGGGAAGCAGTGGCTGTTACAGACTTTGGCGACAAACGGGAGTCTCCTTTGGCTGGCCACGCTAAAGAAGGAGTTACAGAGGGAAGAAGCGCATTGGAGATTGAATCAGAGTGTGTAGTGAGCACGGAGAGAGAACTCAAGGCACAACAAAAAGCTGCGGAGGAAGAAGGAGCTTCTGGGACTGATGCTACGGTAAAAAAATGTGGAGCCGGTCCTAATAAAGAACTTAAGGTACCTGAAGGAGCAGCCGAGGAAGAGGTGACTTCAGAGAGTTCAACAGCAGGGGCTGCTGTGTCTGTCAGCGGCACTGAGAAAGCAAGCACAGCGCAGGAAAAAGTTTCTGAGATAAAGCTCACCTTGCCGCCCGAGAGCATAACAGATACAGAGGTTTTAGGGAGTGTGGAAATTCAGACAACCAAGGCAGAAAATGAAATTATGGAAAAATTATCTCAGAATGTAAATGCAGTAGGAACAGGGTTTGAAGGGGACAGTAAAAAAGAAAGCGGTGACAGTACCGAGACAAAGATTGTTCCCCAGGATGAAAAGACAGGGAAAGCGGGGTTTGGGGGTAGTCCTGAAAAAGCGAGCCAGTCGGAAGAAAATAGCTGTAAATCGCTCGATGATGTAAATGAGATAAGAAATTTGCTGATGTTGACAGTTGAGATCCCAGCAGATACTCCAGCCGAGAACCCAAAGGAGGCCTGTGAGAGCGAGCTGCAGAAGTTGCAGGAACACCATAACAGCAACTGCGGGTTGAGCGAAATGGCTGTGGCGGAAATTCAGGTGAGCCAGAAGACGAGGCGTGAGGAAGCGGCAGGACGTGTGGAGTCCAAGGAGCAGCGACCGTCCGCGGCCAGCCCGGGGCCGGATGGTACGAGCGCGGAGAGCGTGCCCAGGGGGGCACAGGCGCCCTGGCTGGTGGAGAGCTCGGCTCCGCCCGCCGCGGCCAAGGCGGAGCTGGAGCTGGAGCTGGAGCGCAGGGCGGGTGCGCGGAGCGCGGCAGGGGAGAGGCTGCGGCCCGAGGAGCGCTCGGGAAACGCGGCGGAAGACGGGAGGCTGAATGGGGAGCAGGGAACGGGGGAGGCTGGCACACGGAGCTCCTTCCCGGGTCCCGCTGCGGATGCAGCCCCGAGGGACGTGCCCGCGGTGGATGGAGCGGAGCCGGGCTCGGGACTGCTGGGGCCGCAGGGCGGGGCGGAGCGCAGGGCGGACACCGGGCCTGGCGGGCCGCGGGGGGGGCGCCCCTCACACGCGGGAACCCCGAGCGGCGGAGGAAAAGCCGTTCTCCCGGAACACCGAGAAGATGGTTCTGCACAGCAACACCCCGAGGAGTGAGAAGCAGCTTTCAGCCCGGCCCTGCAGGACCCGTTCACTCCAGTAGTTCCCTGTTGAGTTGTGAATACTTATTCAGGTCGGGGCTGGAGGAAATGCCCTTTGTTGTGGTGTCCCCAGCTCCTGCAGGGTTCCCACGAATCCCTTCCTGAGGGATGGGCGATGGGTTTGCTTTTGGTTAAAACCAGATTACTGCTGAGGAACCTCATCTGTCACTTCAAATCTGCTCCCTTTTAAAGCTAGAGAAAAAGTCTGAAAATGTGACCACTGAATGCTTCAAACGCCCAACTGTCATCAACTTATTTTAACAGCTTAGCTTAGGGATCATTTGATTTTTCAATGCATGGTTTCGACAAATACTGCTCTGATTCTGGTGGTTGGTACATACACACTCGAGGATGCTTTTAGTATCTGCATGCAGTATACAGGAAGTAAAAACACTTTTTAGTAGCAAACAGAACCAAATAGTTGATTTAGTAGATCGCTGAAAAACCACGCTGTGCAAACTGATTACTTAATTATTTTCAAGTTTTGGCAGTTATCAAAGATAAGCAAATATTCTGATTGTTATTTTTATTTTTCTCTTATTGCTGTATTTAAAAAGGGGAAAGTTTGGGAGCAGGTTTCTCAGTCCCACTCTGCACTTCGGGGTTATTTAGCCTTCCAGAGCACTTTATGGCAATTTAGTTTTGTTTTATGGAAGGGAAAGAAGAGAATGTTTACAATAACAATAACCATTAGGCAGCATTTCTCTGGTTTGAATCCCCCCCTAAAAGAGATTCCCTTACAGTTATTTCATCCAGAATATGGAGTCCTGCCATTCCCACGGGGTTACTCAGGTCCGTAGACCTTTTCAGGTGTGGAAATCACGTAATAAGTGGCAACAGTTGTGAAATACCGGAATCAGTGAATATAATTTCTCATGCAGCTGTTAACTGAAGGGACAGGCAGCCAGAGGTTGTTTTACATGTGGTTTGGATTTTGGAGGGCAGAATCACATTACAAAAGCAGTTATTAAAAGGAGACCATTGCTTACATACACACGATCTGTATGGAGCCGTGATCTTGGCGCAGAGGTGCTTAAAGGGGCTCTCTGCATCTCAGCTTGCACAGAAAGTTTGGAGATGAAACCAAATATTTTTAGTAAATTTGCCTTTCAAATGCAAGACCTTACCTTAGAGGTCAGTTTAAGGCACCATGGAATTCTGGCCCGGTGTTTTGAGCCTGTTTGTGAATGTCACACAGTACAGGACAGCAGAGGTTGATTATAATTGCAGCAAGGACTGCAGGGTTTGTACCCATAAAGACAAGGGAAGAAATAAAAAAGCCCCAGGAGTATAATATATGTTAGCATTTAACTTCAGCAAACTGTGCAAAGTCTTTTAATGCTATCAAAATACTCTTTGATACTAACAGAAAATTGACACTAGAGGAAGAGGCAAATATTACTGTGTGAGGAAGGAACCTTGCTGAGTGACTGGATTAACTGCTCTGTCACTGCAGTAAAATAAATGCAGTTCCTGTTTATTCTAGAAGCTGTGCTGTGGTATGGAAACGTGAAGGTCACAGATATTTTCCTCACAGAATTACTTTGACTCATTTCCTCCTTATATTTCATACAAAAAATACTAATTTGTAAACATACAAACCACTGCCAGCCAATTATTTTTTTACAAATAATTGGTTATTTCTCTGTCAGCTGCTTCACCTTTACAAACCATTAACTATTTTTAATTGGTACTGTTAAGTGACTTCTAATTTATAAAGTGCTCTAGAGCTAAGCAGCAGCAAACAGCCTTTTAACCTAAAATTAGGGGAAGTACGGGGTTTTAATACTTTTTTTTTTTATTAGCATGGCAGCCAAAGGAAACTAATCAATTCTAACATGAATTAGATACATCTATACAGAGAGCATTTTGCATAAGTAATTTTGGAGTTATTTCTGTGGCAGGCCTAGGTCTGGGTGACATTTTTCCTGTGATACGAGTTGCGTTGCTGGATGCAGATGCTCTGATGTTTTTCACCAGAGAGATGGGTAAGGATGGGGAAGATTCAGCCTGTACATTGCCTGGTTCTGCTGTTTAAATTGCATTTCCTCGTGGCCAGGGGACTATTTTTTTTTTTCCTGACTTTGGGCATTTTCTGCCCGTCTGTAAATGTATAAAGTAGTGCTTTTCTAGTCTTCACCGTGGTTAGAAGCGACAGCTCGGTTAGAAGAGCTCGGCAGTCCGCAAGGTTAAGTGGGACCACTGATCGTCAGTTATAATAATGCACCCATTCCGTCGATTTTGTTGCTTTCTTTTAATTGCCTTCACAACCTGGGGACCGTAATAAATCGCAATAAATCGCCTCTGGCGGCCCACGGCCGGGAGGTGCCCTGACGGGAGCGGGCTGGGCTGCGGAATTCCGTGGCCTTTCCACCGTTAAGAGGCCAGGACGCGAAACACTTTGTATTTGCTTGTCGTGGAAATAAAGACGCTCTTCCCTTCCGTTGCCGGGAGGCTGCTTTTGTGAGTGCGTGATAATTTGGGGCATTTTATTAAAGAAACGTTCCCCAGGCAGCCGGGAGTGACGGAAGTCGAGGACAGCCCGGAATGACAGAGTGAACGGGGGGGGGACGGCTTCAAGCGGAGCGTTAGATTGGCTGTT
>VWZN01006639.1:639080-732954 GCA_013396955.1 Regulus satrapa
GCAGGGGAGGGCGGGACGGCGGGCCGGGGTCGGGACAGGGCTCCGGGACGGCGGGCGCTGTCCGTGAGCGCTCCCGGGGCCGCCGGTGCCCGGCCGTGCTGCTGAGGGCCGGCCCTTCCCCGGCGCGCTGGGATGGCGGTGCCGGGCGGAGCTCTCTGTGTGTGTGTGTGTGTGTGTGACCCGGCGGTGAAAGCGATCAAAGGTAAGTGTGAGCCCCGCTCGGTTGGGTAGAATTGCGGCCGTGCCTCTGGGAGAGTGCGGGAGTCGTAAAAAGGGTAAATGTCGACGTGTGAGACCTAAAGTGCTTCGTTCCCCCGGGTACGTGCCAGGCCGATTCTTCTCTTGTAGTTTTGAGTTGAAGGGTAGATATTAACCACGTATGTGGAAATACATTTTTCCTGCGTGGAGTGGAGTTCATTTAAAACAAATTCGCCGTCAAATTTGTGTTTTGTCTTAGTATGTTACTGGGGCAGTTTCGTCCTCCCCCTCCCAGCCAGTGGTGAGAACAATAACTAGAGAGGTCTGCAGGAGAAAGAGTGGGGATATTCCCACAGCTGTTCATCACCGAGTTGCTGAGGTTGGAAAAGGCCTCCAAGATCATCGAGTCCAGCTGTCGGGTATAAGTTGATATTTAACTCCAGTGTTTACAGTTACTGGGGTTTTCCAGCTTGGGTTCTCGGGATAATTGGTGTGAGCGGTCTTTTATGTGTTTTCTTCATGAGGCTGCACAAGGAATTGAAATTTCATCCCCCAATTAGTTTTAAAATTTTTACCTTGCCCTTAAAAAATCCCGTCCGATGCCCCAGGCATGCGCAGGCCGTGGTTTGTGTTTTCCTGAAAATGTGAGTTTTAAGGAATTTTCTGTGTGCCCCATCACCCAGCAGCAGCTCTGTGTGTTTATCTGGGGTTTTGCCTGCTGCAGCCTGAGAGGCACCTGGGTGAAGCACCATCCTCTGCCCTTTTGATGCCTTAATGCACTCGATGAGTTCAAACTACTTCTTGAATTTCCAAGTCATTGAGCTAAAGTGGATATTTACAATATAACCGTGGCGTTCCTGGCTCTTTTGTGTTCATTCTTATCAGCAGAGATTGTGTATTATGTTGATGGTGGAAGTGAGCATCCTTTTTTTCCTTTGCAGGGCTCCTTAGTGAAACGGTTAGGTGTGATCAGAAAGTGGTGCTGTGTTTTTAAAAAAAACAATGTGGATTTTTTTGGGGAAGATTTTATAGGTAGAAGCATTTCTGTCCTTTAAAACGTAGGAAATAAATGTAAGGGTTTTCTTTAGTATTTGCTTGTCAAGAGAGGTGAAGAAAGACTCTTTCCTTTCTAGACTGGACAAAAGTAGCTGAATCAAGAAAAAATATTATTCTGTATTTCGTTTATTATGTTGGTAGAAGACCTGTGCCTGCCATTCTGATATTAAAAGTGTGATACATGCAAGGTGGTGTATTAAAGGCCACTGGGAGACAGACCACTAATGCTTTTTCTTTTTTTCTTTTTTAGAAATCAAGTGCTTGAAATGTTTGATCATGCATATAGCAATTATATGGTAAGTCAAATACTTTTCTGATGTTTTGTTGCTGACCTGGGAGAGAAAGCAACCTACAGTACAGGACATTCTATAGAAATATCTGGGAAGGAGGGATGTAAACAGAGCTTAGATAAGAAATAGCACTTGTAAAGCCTTTAAAAAGACCATAACAAACATGACTTTCAGGAGGGTTGTGGTGGCTTTTAGAGTGGTAACTAAGAATTGCTTGTGGTAACTCTCCTAATCCGTGCCTGACCTTTCCCAAACCAGTTTATCTCATGTCAGGATATCAGCAGTGAAGTATTTGCTTTGAAATTCCGGGAAAAGGAAGCTCAAGAGTTGTCTGTAGGCATTTGATTCTGGAGAACACAAATTGATCCTATTTATTTTGTAGGTAAAAATGCCATTTAATATTTCTTCAGTGGTAAGCCAGGTCAGATGCAGTTTGGGTGTTCTTCAACAAACAGTTTGTAGAAGAGTAACAGTTACTTTCAAATAGTGATACACTTCTGAGGAGAAGGCCTAGACTAAGATAAATATGAAAACTTAATTCTTACTGGCTTTATATGGGCATTCTTGCACATTCTTTGTGGCTGTTGCAGGAACCCCTCTCAAATTGCATCAGTTCCTGCAGCACAAACTGCTGTCTCCTGGCAGCATCTTGCCACATGTCCCAGGTTCTGTGTTAGGGTTTAAACTTTAATATATAATTCAAGCTTAAAAGCTCAGGAGTTAAAACTTCATACAGCATGGGAGAGAGTTATTGACTGTAGAGTGGACAGAAAGCCAAGCAAGAGGATTTTCAAAAGGATGCAGTTTCTCCTTTTAACTTAAGCTCTGTACTTTTGAAACCTTTAGCAGTTAAACATCAGGCTTTTTGGTTGTAATTTTTGTAATCTGGTTCCATGAGAAACACTTGGCTTGGGTTTCCTCAATGGAAAACTTATGTATTTGGCAAAATTGGATAAAATATTACAAGGATCTGTGCTTCTACTGTTCATTGTGTGGTAAATTGGCAGCTGGTCGGGGTCTTGCCACATCTGAAGCAAGAAAATTCTGTTTGAAGGAGAGGAAAAGCTTCAGCTATCCTGGAAACTTTGAAGCCAAAAGGATCTAGATTTGCCACGTATGCTGGAGCACTAAACAAACAGAGAAATGTGACTTGCTTGTTTAAAGTTAAAGAAAAGATTAGCACATCCGACTTGATGCTGACAGCAGGAGAATTAAGTATTTTTGCAGGTGTTTTTGAAACAGCCAGCTGAAAAGTTTTGACTTTCTGTTTCTATTAATACGTATTTTAGACATGCGTATTTAGAAGACTGAAAATTCATGTTTGATTGCAGGGAAACTCCCTTGCTTTTTTTTTTTTTTTTTATTTTCCTCTTCTTTTTAGTTGTTAACAGAAGCTTTGAGAAAAAGCTGCTGGGTTTTTTTTTCAGTCCTTCAACAATATTTGTAATAATGGGGATATTTTTCTTCTTGGCTGTCAGGACATGAGAAAATGTCAGTCACTTGAGGCCAGTGACGAGTTGAGAAATAACTCTGTCCAATAGCAGCTTATTCTCTGCTGCAGGCAGAGAATAAGTGAACTTTTATTTTTCAAAATGCTTCTAGTTCTTTATTTGTAAAGCTAAAAGTTTATTTTTCCATGTTTTTTTATGATTTCTCTTATCCAAAATTTAAGCCTGAGATCTCAGTTTTGACACTGCTTTTGTTGTGTACTTCTTTAATCTGTTTTTCTGAATACTTTGCAGAGATACTCAGAAACATCTGAACCGTGTTCAAATGATCTAGATTCTGCCTTTTGTAGTTAAACTTGAGGAGAACAAAGAGTTGAGCAAAGACCAAAACACTCGGGAGGGTGGTATACAAACCATCAGTTTCAAAAGAACTTGCTGTTTATTTATAGAGGAGTGTTCCTTTTTATATTCTTATTTCATGCTTGAATACAGATTATTTTTGTATCATATATTTGGAAAGATTTTGAATGTGTTTACTTGCAGTTTCAGTGCAGCAATTGAAGTTTTTTATCCTGCCACATGTTGGGTCTTCACTAAAAGTCAAACTGGAGACCTGAGTACAGCAGCCAGTTTTCCTGCTGAAGTCAAGAGAAAAGCTCCATCCCAAACCACTTGCCTTAAGGTTTTAAAGGAGGCAATTTTGTGTTCCTTGCAATTAGATAGATTTAAGATTCGTCATTGATGTCAGTGTTACATTTGTTATATTTGTGTCAGTTATATTTGTAAAAGGCTCGGCCTTGTTAGTGTTTTTTGGGTTTTTTTTGTTGGTTTTTTTTTGGTGAATGTTATCTTTTATGTTTCATGTAGTAACTCACCAATTTTTTTGTTTGAACTTCTGAGTTCTCTTACCTGTCACTGACTGTCACCCTCGGCCAGGTGAGTTCATTGTGCAGAGTCCAGTGCAGGGCCACCAAGGAGATGGAGAGGCTGGAGCATCTTTCCTGTAGGAGAAAGGCTGAGAGAGCTGGGGCTGCTCAGCCTGGAGAAGGGAGAGCTCCAGGGGCTTTAACAGGGGAGAGAGCTGGGGCTGCTCAGCCTGGAGAAGGGAGAGCTCCAGGGGCTTTAACAGGGGAGAGAGCTGGGGCTGCTCAGCCCGGAGAAGGGAGAGCTCCAGGGGCTTTAACAAGGGAGAGAGCTGGGGCTGCTCAGCCCGGAGAAGGGAGAGCTCCAGGGGCTTTAACACAGGAGGCTGTCAAGAAGATTGAGCCAGGCTCTTCTCAGCAGTGTTCAGAGGAAATGGGCATAAACTGCAGCAGGGGAGGTTCCCTCTGAACACGAGGGAACATTTTTTTTCTCTGTGGAATGGACCAGGCACTGGCACAGGGTGCCCAGAGAGGAGCTGCTCAGGAGTTGTCAGGACGTGGTACAGGGCAGCCTGGAGCAGAGGGCTTAGACAAAGATGAACTCTCGAGGTCCCTTCCCGCCTGCAGGGCTGTGTGGTGGCCGTGGAGGTTTTCTGCAGAGCAGCACGATGAGGATTCCTTGTACCCACTGCCAGGAGGGGCTGTGAGCACTGTGACTGATTCCCCTGTTTTGTTCCCAACAGGAGCATGCGTATCCAGCTGATGAACTCATGCCTTTAACTTGTCGTGGACGAGTGCGGGGTCAGGAGCCAAGTCGAGGGGATGTGGATGATGCCTTGGGAAAGTTAGTGTCTGAAATGGTCACTGTAAACATCTAGGAATAGAAATCCAATTGGCAGCCCATAAAACTCGTTTGTTCAGTTGGTATGGCCAGAAACGTGCACTTGTAAGAAGTATTTTTGTTATTGTGAAGTTAACTGATGTGAAATTGTACCTTAATTAGAAGAGAATTGACCAGTGAATGAGGTCCAAAGATAATTTTTTTTTTTTAACCGTTCTTCCAAGTATTTTCCATAGGAAAACCTTCCAAATGTGGGCTGACATTTATGGTGTTAGTAGTACAGGTTACGAAGGTTAATGATCAGCTGAACAGAACAATAAACTCTTATCCATGATGCTGGCCTAATTAGTGATATTTAAAGTGCTTTTTTTTTTTTTTTTTAGTAGAAAGTTTTCTGAAAACAAGCAGTCAAATGATTATCATGTGTGTGGTAGCCTGAGGCCTTTGCTGAAGTATAAAACATTATTTCAGACATGGAAATATTTTCTATTCTTTCTTTTAAGGGAGCTCATAGTACAAAATACTGATCCTTTGGCTAGCAAAATGTAGATTTAAAGACCCTTGTTTTCCATGTTAAATGGAATAATCAAAGGCAAAGTTGACCTACTCTAAATGTGTTTGTAGTTGATATCTTTGAATATATGTGCAGTTTATAGAGAAAATTCTTTAATAACAAATAGCTGATTCTTTTTTTATGTCACTGTTTAATGTCTCTAAGCACAATAGTGTTAATCAAAGCTGAAATCCTTCTCTTAAATACTGCTTCTAATTGTCTCTAGGATATTGAGCATGTTATTTTGGCTTTGTTTTGTTATGTACAAATGTTCTTTAGTCTAGAGGCTTCCATATAATCCTGATGCCTTGGAGGTATCCAAAGGTACAGCAGATGAAAAGTGTCAAGAAAATGTATTTTTAATCCTGGTCATGCATTCTTTTTAATTACCTTTTTAAAAAGTAACATCCTGACATTTGAGTAAAAATACCTTTCAGCCCCCTTAGATGTATTCAATTATTGTATATATTTAGTGTTTTTCTGTATCCAGGCTTTCTTCTCCACCTTATAATCAGTTACGTTATTATGTAGCAGATTTTTATCTAATCCATTTTTTTTGCCAGCTGCCTCATCAGTTGAGTTCTCTCTGCCAGTTTTTGCAATCACAAAATGACAGGGTGAGGCAGCTGGGTCAGTTCTGTTTCCCTGGAGAGCTTAGGAGCCTTCCATATAGATGTGAAATGCATCATTTCCCTCCTCTTGTACCAAAAAGTTGTGGATTTGTTAGGCAGCTGTGCACAGTCATGAGTTAACCTCTGTCTCCTGTAAAGCAGCACTCACAGAACGCCCTTATGTCTTTACAAATTAAAGGGAATTGTAATGTAGGAGCACTTAATTAGAATTTTGGTTGTCTCACGTTGCCTCCAAGGTTTCAAACCTCGGGCTCTTAGTGAAATCCTTGGTGTGTGCTCCTCAGTAGGCAGTTCTAACCGTTCCAAAGTGTTCACTTTTAACACCATCATGTTCTGTAAATTCTGTGTTGTGGGTGTGTCTTAGCATGGGAACAGTTGTTGGAATTGGACATATTTTAAGATAAAACTGTAGATAATAATTCCTGGGATGGGGAAAGGTCCCCTCAGCTTGGGATGCACTAGAACATCCCTGGAGAAACTAGAACTAGAAAGCCTCTGGTCCTCGTTAGGATGTTCTTGTTTCAGGCAGTGTGGAGCTGACTTGATGCTCTCTTCTCACAGAATAATCACAGAATCCCAACCTGGTTTGGGTTGGAAGGACCTCAAAGCCCATCCAGTGCCACCCTTGCCATGAGCAGGGACACCTTCCACCAGCCCAGGGTGCTCCGAGCCCTGTCCTGCCCGGCCTTGGACACTGCTAAAATAGTTCCTTATTTTAGAGTAAATAAAATAGTTCTTTATTTTAAGCCTACCACTTGCTAGTGTTGGAACAGTTTCTGGTAGGAGAAATTTAGCTTGGAATGGCTTTTGATCTCAACTTTTTTTTCTTTTTTTTTGAAAAAACAAGTGAAACAGAGGCCAGGAAAAGCTGGGTTTCTTAGTAGATTTGATTGGAGACAAGAAATAAAAATTGATTTTGCTTACCCGAAGGTTGAAAGCTTTGCAGTAAATAAATGTATCTCTAATCACAGCTTCTTTGTCAGCTCCTATTCTGGTCACTAGCAAAGGGGAGAAACTTAGAAAGAGGTTTTGATATTAAACATGCTGAGTACAACTAATTTTTTGCAGCTGGTGGTCTGTGAGAACTTAGTTTCTTCCCTGATATCAGTTACTTATTAAAAATCACTTAATTCCTACACATACAGGTCTGTAGTAAATCTGTTTTGAATTTCCTTTCATAGGTTTTCACTGACCTTAATTGATACCTTGGACACTCTTGTGGTAAGTTTAATCTGCTGATAAGCTTGGATAAAACAAAGAGGTTGTCTTCTGATGCTCAGGCTTATTTTTAAATTTCTTTTTCATGACCGTTGATCTCTGGCTCTGTTTGAAGTGACTGTGGGTGGAGTTGCTTGTGGGAACTTTGAAGTGCTCTGAGGATGGAGTTTGGAGTTGTTTACTAAAGCTACAACAGTTCCTTCACATTTCATTGATACTTCTTGATATTTCTTTTTTTGCCCCTAACCTAACACAAACCAGTTTGTTTTTTCCTTGTAGTCTAAAGGAAGAGGCTCAGTTAGTGGTGGGCACTTCTTAATAAGCACTGAAGTATTTCTGGTTTTAATTATACATATTTCTTGGGTAACTTTGTGTGCACTGAAATATCCTGTGTACAAATACACCGTGACTGCCTTAGCTATCCTGGAACTGAACTCCTGCTCACTGTTGTATTCCAGGTGTTAAATAAAACCAAAGAGTTTGAAGAGGCTGTAAAAAAAGTAATAAAGGATGTTAATTTAGATAATGACATAGTTGTGTCTGTCTTTGAAACCAACATAAGAGTCCTTGGGTGAGTAACTTTTGTTTTCAAAACTCCTAAAAGTGTGGATTTTAGTCAGAGTCTTTAAAGACACCTATGTGTACTGTGCTGTGCTACCTATTTGAAGTAGTTGTGCCTTTGTCAGTTTGCCTGAGAGCAGTTTTAAAATGCAAGGCAGGACTTGCTGCAGTGGTATTGGAACAAGCTGCCCCCCATCTCACTGCTGCAGTCAAGCTTTGCTGATTAAAAACCCCATGTGCATGCTGAGGGAGCAGTGGGTTTGCTTAAGAGAAACAGGCTTTTAAATCTGATTTATCAGATTTTGATACCTGGGGTCATAGATTACTTCAGCTTGGAAGGGACCTCTGGGGCTCAATGCAGGATCAGAGCATGTAATTTTAATTTATTGTATGTCGTTTTCGAGGTCTCGGTTGCTCTTCCTGTCTAATATAGATGAATGAATGATTCCAATGATAAACAAGAAGACTTGATTCCAAAATACTGGTAGCTAACCTTGATTATAATGGGAATTGCATCAGCAGTCTAAGAACTAGGGCCACAGTTGTGTACATGTCATCTAACTTGTAGAGAGTTGTCCTTGCTGTTCAGATGAGCATGCCTTTTGAGATGTGGATAATTTCTCTTGTGTTTAGAGGTCTCCTAGGTGGGCACTCAGTGGCAATTATGCTGAAAGAAAAAGGTGAATATATGCAGTGGTACAATGGTGAACTCCTGCACATGGCAAAGGAACTGGGCTACAAGCTTTTACCTGCTTTTAACACCACTAGTGGTCTCCCTTATCCAAGAGTAAGTTCTGTTTCTGTAATGCAGGATTACAGCTGTAATCAAGACTTCTGTTGGTTTGATTTTATATCTGTTTCCAAAATAATTTCTGTGTTTATTAAGTGGACAGAAGATCAAAAGCTGATAAGTTGCAGGTATTCTCAGGAGCCAATACCTCAGTGAGAGAGATTTACAAAACCAAGTTTCCAGGAGCACTTGTAACGTTCTGAGTTCCTGATTTGTTGCTAAGAAAATTTTTCAGATTAGATTTTTAGAATGTCTTCTCTTATTCAAATGTCTAGTGAACCAGGCAACAGGTTCTTGTTTGGGAGGGTTGAGATTTTGAGTATTTGTGGATAGTTCTCTGTGCATGTCTAAGTTATCAGAGCAAGACCAAAGGTTTTTCTTGTCTTCAGACAGAGCATAGGTTATATACTTGCTGTACAGCCGTAGGAGTATAAATTCCTTCAGCTAGGAAGAATAAAGATATTAATCTCTATTTTTTTCTAGGTTAACTTAAAATTTGGTGTAAGACATCCAGAAGCACGAACAGGAACAGAAACTGATACCTGTACAGCTTGTGCTGGTACCTTGATCCTTGAGTTTGCAGCTTTAAGCAGATTCACAGGAACATCTATATTTGAGGTTTGCTTTCCACTGTACCTTATTTTTGCCTTGGGTCTTTAGCGTTCTGTTTTACATTTTGTTATTTTGGGAAAACAGTTCTGAGTTCCTGAAATGGATGTCTTAGCTGTGCTGCACAAAATCATTTTATATGTTGAGATTTGTAGCGTTTATGGGCTTCCTTCTAAGGTTTGATTTATTTTTTTTTTTAAATCATTTCTTAAATCACAGGAAATAGTTTTGGTTGAAAGCAGTTAGAGTAATACAGAAGTAAATAAGATAAATACTCTGAAGGAGTTAGAAGGAATTCTGAAATTGTTAGACAGGAAGCATCCTATTCCTTCCCTAGCACCTGAATTGAACTAGCCAAAAGCATCAGAGAGCTGAGTGTCTGTGTTTCCCTAATTCCCTGTTGCTGTGTTGCAGGAATATGCCCGGAAGGCGCTGGATTTTATCTGGGAGAAGAGGCAGCGCAGCAGCAACTTAGTGGGGGTCACCATTAACATCCACACCGGAGACTGGGTCCGCAAAGGTGGGCTCTGACCCTCCCAGGGCAAAGCTCACCCACCTCAGCAGGCTGCCCTGCATGCTGCAAGATGTTAATTAGGCAGAGGAGAAACCTGCTGCCCCAAAGCCTGGCTCTGCTCTCAGAGAGCAAAGCCCTCTCTGCTAGAGAAATTCTTAGTGGCAAAGTGTTCCCTGATCCTCTTTAACACTCACAGGGAAGTGCCTTGGGATGAGGCATCAGAGACTTTGCTGTAAATGCATGGGAAGAATATAAATAGGATGGGAGAAGTGAGGTCCTGTGAAATAAGTGTCTTCAGTGCATGTCTGCCCGTGTTGTTATGTGCACTGGTAGTGCAGAGCCTTTGGCACAGACACACAATATTGTGTCTCTGCTTCCCACCTGTGTCTTAATTCCAGTGAAAGGAGGCTTTTCCTTTCACTGGAAGGGCCTTTGAAATCAAAGTGGGAAAATGTGGAAAATACCCATAGCATTATTTAACCCACCTTTTTATTTTCACCCGTTCCTAGATAGTGGAGTTGGAGCAGGAATAGATTCATACTATGAATATTTATTAAAAGCCTATGTCTTGCTGGGAGATGACAGTTTCCTGGAAAGATTTAACACGGTAAGTTAACACCTTGGTCAGGTTTGTGCCTTCTGCAATACAAATTTCAGAGTAATTGTGTTGTCAGCTGTTAGCCTGAGAAGGGATCTTTAGCAGAATTTCTGTGACTTCTGCTGTGTTTAGTGCCAGCTCTTTTTACTGAGGGTTTTAGTTAATCATTGGTGATTAGCTGTCACCTGAGCAGTTATTTTAACTCCATCCAGTAAAAATCAGAACCTTCTAGGCCTTTATCCATGTTCCCAGTATGGGAGAAGCTGTATTTCCAGATCATCTGGGAGAGTGCAATACTGCAAATGTTTCTGTGAAAGCATGTAAGGGCCTCTTCTTCCAAGCCATTGTACAATTTCATTCTGTCCTGGAGCAATAAAAAAACCCAAGTGTGGATCTTGCTTTGCCCTNAAAGTTCCTCTGAGCCATCCAGCTGCTTTGTTTGGGTTTTTAAATTTCTTTTTCCTCCCGAGATCCGTACGCTTTGGAATTCTGCTGTTCAGAGAAAGCAATTTCAGCTTTCTTTAGGGTGTGCTTTAAAATTCAGCCAAAACAAATGTCCCTTAACTGTGATAGTTCCTGCTGCTGGATATACTTCAGTGTATGTGTATTCCTTGGAAATGTGGTACGTTTTGCAAGTGTAATGCTGTGGAGCTTTTCAGTATTTACTACACTTGGTTTTAGTTTGCAAAACTAGAGATTAGTGGCAGTGCCAAATACAGTAATGCTTGGGAATGTAGTACTGGCTTTTCCTTTCAAATGCCAATCTGATCCATCTCTTTTGGGGAATGAACTGATACACAAACTCCTGCTTTTCCCAATGTTTGGCAGCACTATGATGCCATAATGAGATACATCAGCCAGCCACCTCTTCTCCTTGATGTCCACATTCATAAACCAATGCTAAACGCTCGGACCTGGATGGATTCTCTGCTGGCTTTCTTCCCTGGATTGCAGGTAAGGTGTAAAACCCATGTAGAGATGGTTTTAATTAACAAAGAAATAATTTTCTGGGTTGGGTGTATGATTTTGAGAAATACTGAGGGAACTTCCATGGCAGTGTCCAAGTCTGGGCTGGTCAGGGCTTGGAGCACCCTGGGATAGTGGAAGGTGTGCCTGCCCCTGGCAGGGAATGGCACTGGGTGGGCTTTAGGGTCCTTTGCAACCCAAACCATTGTGGGATTCCATGATTTCTGTACCTAGTCTTCCAGTCACTTCAGTGCAAGTTTAATGTGCTTTTCTGGCTGTGTTGAGTATGAGGAGGAAAGTATGCTCATGTCATTTGCTTCCTTCACTCCTAGTCATGAAAATACTCCAATTAAACAACCTTTTTACTAGTGACTGATTTTCTAGTTTGTGTGCCATTGACATCTTTAAGACAAACTAAATCACATTTTCATCCCACTTCTCTTTAAATGTCACAGGTCCTTTTTCTGCATAGGCAATAATTTTAAAGAGTTTACCGATTTTGCTTGAAAAACTCTTCAGGATTATCTGTGACTTATAGGGATTAATAATTACAGTATGTAGTGACTGCTCTGGAGCTTTACATGAACACACCGTGAGTGTTCTTAACCTTGAGTATTATTCCTATAATGCTTGGTGAATTAGTATTACTTTTATTTCTTAATTTTAGGTGTTGAAGGGTGATATAAGACCTGCTATTGAAACACATGAGATGCTGTATCAGGTTATAAAAAAACATAACTTTCTTCCAGAGGTAAGGTAGTAGTTTATTGATTTTTTAAATCAAAAATTTATATTTTGGATTGTGTAAACTGATTCTTGCATCAATTTGAGCAGTCCCAGATGCCTGTTTGAAGAAACAGCAGGTATATATGTTATTAAAATCAAAGCCTCATTTCCCCAGCATTTCTAGGTGATTGCAGTTCTGCATGTGTGACAGCTGAATGTTCTGAAATTTGGTATAATATCTTTGAAAGTCAGCACACAAACTTACTGCAGATGCTGCGAGTCTTTGTCCGTTGTGCACAGAAAAGCTTGTTTACCTGCTGAAGTGTATGTCTTCAATCTGTGATGACCCAGATTATACTGGAAAGCTTCTGACTCCAGGTTTAATTTTGACTTTCCTCTAGTGTAAGCTTATTTCTGTTAGAGAACGTTTTAATTAACATCCCATTTACTTAGTGTGGTTATTGAGAGCAAAGAATGCTAAGCACTGGATTTTAAATTTTTTTTTAGGGCTTTCAAAATGGTGTAAGAGAGCTCATTATGGGGTTTTTAGTTGGTCTTTTTGGTGTGTTTTGTATTTGTGAAGGAAACTTTAAAAGGTCAGGTAGTTGTATTTAAGCCAACAGACCATCCCCTAAGCAAAAACTTGGTTTAAACCTCAGTATGAAATAGTAGTGATTTTATGGCAGAAGTGGCTTTTCCCAGTGCACATTAAGAGTGAATAGATAGACTAGGAAATTTTTAGATGTCTGACTTCTAGCCCGTGGTATTAATTCAGAAACAGCTGCTTAACCATCTGTCAGTGTGCAGTGACACTGGAGGTGTCAGGTGGTAGGTATGCTTGCAAGAAATGGTGTTTATCAAAGCTAGCTGCTTATATACACTTAACATAGAATTCAAATAAACCTGCGTTTGGTTTGCATTCCTGCATTTATTTATGGTTTTTTTCATCCTCAGGCGTTCACAACAGACTTCAGAGTTCACTGGGCCCAGCATCCTCTGAGGCCTGAATTTGCTGAAAGCACTTACTTCTTGTATAAGGTACAGCCACATTCATTCCTCTGACCTTTGAGCACTTGCACCTAGAATTTTGTTGCTGTTTTAACATATCTCCTCTTATATCTCCAGCTTATCCACTGGAGCCAGTTTAGGAGATAAACAAGATGTAATGGTTATAAAAAAAACCCTATTTGTTTTATTTCACAGGCTACAGGAGACCCTTACTACCTGGAAGTAGGAAAAACCCTCATCGAAAACTTGAACAAGTATGCCAGAGTTCCCTGTGGGTTTGCTGCAATGAAGGATGTTCGTACAGGAAGTCATGAAGACAGGTAAGGTTTGCACAATTATCTTTTTTAAATATACAGAAAAAAAAAAGTCACATTGCCCTGTGTAATTGAATTAATTGATATTTGAGGAGCTGTCTGTCTTCAGGCTAATAACCAAGTCCTAAATTACCCATCTGTAATTATATTGAGCTGTAAGTACAGTGGAACAATCTGTAAACTGTTTCAGTAAGGTTATAGGGTGCTCTATAAGAACATTTTTCATTTCATAACCTTTCATTTGTCTGAGAGTAAGAGATGAATTACATCCAGACTAAATATACTTCAAATCCGTACGTTTGTCAGGTTTATTTCTTTTTTCTGTAATGCTCTTTTGTACTGAACGTGCTGAATCATTTCCCTCCAGACACAGCTGTCCAGAGTAAGAGTCATGAAGTTTTCAGAGATGGAACACTAGGAATATTTACTTTGCTGACGTTCTAGAAATGAGGAGATCTCCCTAAAGGACATCTCCTTTTTCTCCACAGGATGGACTCATTCTTCCTGGCCGAGATGTTTAAATATCTGTACCTGCTGTTTGCTGATAAGGAAGACATGATTTTCGACATCGAAGATTATATCTTCACCACAGAAGCTCATCTATTGCCACTCTGGCTCTCCACTACAAACCAAACCATCTCTAAAAAAAATACAGTATGTAACAGCTCCAGTCTAAATCAGTTTCTTTGGTACACATCCTTTTATTGAGGGGAAATGGAAATAAAATCAGGAAAGATCATAGTTTGAGGAAGTGCACCAGTTTGGACACGTTGTTGAATAGGCACTATTTCATCATATTAACAGTGCCAGTCACAAGAGCAGGAATAATGACTTGCATTATAATGGATTCTGCACTGCTGAGCCTTGAGATAAAAGATAGGAATTATTAGCAAGATTTTAAAAGAAAATCATTCCCCACTTCTGTATAGATTGGAAGGTAACACCGTAAGATATTTTTGTCCCCATTTTTATTTTTTATTATTTTTTCTGAAACCTGAGGGTTTTTTGTTTATTTTAGCACACGAACAGATTTTGAGAGGTTTTTTGAGACAGCTGTGGAGTTAATTTGACAAGATACAGCTGCAGACAGATTTGGGATGTTTAATCGCTTTAGTCCATGCAGTAGGCACCTACTGCATAAATTGTGGGTTTATAAATTACTTAACTTTCCAAAATAACCTGGAGTAATACAGCTGTACTGTGAAGCCTCATAAATCCTCACTTTTTTTTGATTTTGTGTTTCATAATTGGTCCGTAAGGCAGTAAGAAAAAGGAAGAAGAGAAAGAGAAAATGGTGTATGAGACATCAAGGACACAAATTCCCTTAGTTGTGCCTCTATTTTTAACATCTTCTAAGAGTTTTACAATAATGCCTGGATCAGAGGAAAAGGTTTATATCATGTGTCAGGCCATGTATCCTGGATAATTTAAACCCTGTTTGATTGACTTGAGCATTAAGCAGTGACAAATTTTTAGTTATTTAGTTTTAATGTTGAACGCTGGTTTTGTTTAGATGTGTCATGGGTTTGGTGTTAAATGTTCCTTCAGGGTGGAAAACCCACACCCTCTCTGAAATGTTCTTTCCCTGAGAATTTCTCTTCCCTCTTTGACTTTTGGAAACGGGCTGAACTAAGCAAGAAGTTTTCTAAAGGGTCTGAAGGAGCATTTTATATAACTTTTGTTCCCAATATAAGAATTTAATACCTTTGAGACAGGCAGGGTTCCCACAGCTGGTGCTGTGCTAAGTTTGTTCTCTTGAGAACTGCAAATGTTAATGAAAGGCCAAGAGAGGAGATAGAATAAATTGCTCAAATGGAGTTTTTTAAGCTCTCTGAGTCGAAGCTGCAAATGGGCATAATCCAAGTAAGAAAAAGTCATTGAAAATGGTGTCAGGTGGCTGAAAGGCTGTGATGTTGGGTGTTCCTCTTTCATGGAATTTTATCTGAACAGATGGAATGTGTAAATGAATTTTTAACATAAATACAGCGCTATTAAAACAAACTGTCAGAGATATTTGGTACTGTCAACCCAACATCCTGTTTGTATTTGCTCTCATAAACAAGAAAGGCCATGTCTTAATAAAGCCCTTGAAGTCTTGGGTTTTAGGGAGCCTTTAAATACATAATTTTTCATTGGCCAATACGTTGCAAACAGGAGGGGTGAGTTTTTTCAGGTAGATAAATACTACTGCATTAATTTTTATGGGTTACAAAATGAGCCAGTTATCTATAACCAGTTATTTGCTAAGCTAAGTTCATGCTAAATGTGGCTCCAAACCACCAGACATGTTCCACATGGTTTCCCCATGTTACAAACCAGCAATTTGTGCAGATGTTCACTCTGCCATCTTTCCTGAAAATAGAAATTGTTTGAATCATATAGAGATTCATCCTTGCTCATCCAGACTTGCAAGTCAGTGTGGCTCCTGAGGAGGTAAATCTTTTGTTCACATGAAAAGATGTGACATTTTTAGTAAGAATGACCTAAAGCCTGCAGCTGGCCATTTGCTGTAAACCAGAACTACTCCCTTTACTTGTCCAGCACATGAAATACAGAGCACTGGCTTTGTCATGAGCAGGCTTGAGAAGTACTCTCTGCCAGCAGAAGGATTAGCTGTTTCTGCAAAACAATAAAATTTAGGAACTGCATATAAATTAGAATGGGTGTTGTATTCATCTGTCCAAGGGATTGCAGTGCACTGATTCCCCCCTCTGGCACTCAGCTGCCACATGTCCCCAGAACACAGATTACTTAAATCAGGCTTATCTGTTGATGTTCTTTATGTAAAAGTGTAACCTGCTTTTTTTTTTTTTTAATTTAAACTCTGTATCTTTCATTTTAGAGCTCAGAGTACACAGAGCTGGACGACAGCAACTTTGACTGGACCTGTCCAAACACCCAGATCCTCTTCCCAAATGACCCCATGTTTGCCCAGAGCATCCGTGAGCCTCTGAAGAACGTGGTGGATAAGAGCTGTCCCCGGGGCATTTCCAGAGTGTAAGGCAGATATTTCCTCTCTTCTTGTTAGCACAGGACTGAGTGCAGCAGGGAAGGAGAAAGCAGGAGGTGTGCTGGAGCTGGCAGTCCTTCTGGGATGGGCCAAATCATCTCTATCTGTACTTCATGAATGAAACTGAGTTGCAACTGTATGGGGCAAACTGGGTTTTGTCAGTGTTTCAGACTATTTACGAATGAGAGAGAGTATATGGCAGTTTTGTTACCAAAACTGGGGGTGAAAGAGGTTTTGCACTATAAAATTATTTATAATATAGACAACTTTTTAAAAAGATAACTTTTGATTGAGAAGTTGCATTCCACTGAAGCTTGCAGTCAGTGTACCAAGAATTCCAATCTTGTGATGGCAGGGATAACACTAGAGTTCCATTTTTAAAGCTTTGATCTCTGATGTCTTTTGGCAGAGAAGAGAGTTTGGGAAGTGGACCAAAACCACCACTGAGAGCCAGAGATTTCATGGCCAGTAATCCTGAGCACTTGGAGATCCTGAAGAAGATGGGAGTCAGTT
Source organism: Regulus satrapa (assembly GCA_013396955.1). Lineage (NCBI taxonomy): Eukaryota > Metazoa > Chordata > Aves > Passeriformes > Regulidae > Regulus > Regulus satrapa. The sequence goes on from VWZN01006639.1 coordinate 655,789, forward strand.
TGATCCATCTGAAAGATGGACGAGTACAATTAGTGCAGCACGCAGTGCAAGTAAGACAACCTGGCAAGATTTTATTTTTTTTAGAGCTCTCAGCAAGGTCCCCCTAGCAATGAAACTTGACACCTGGAGCTTCAGGAGGGACAGCCACCCTGTGAAAGGAGGCATATGAGCTGGATGTTTGTAACTATATTTAGCAGTCTGATGCTTGTTAATATTTTGCCTCAGCAACACTTTTAACTAATCTTCCACTAAAGTAGGTGGAGGCCGCTCGTGTTGAAGGGATGTAGCCAACAGCATCTTGGCTGAAAACACTGCTTTGAGACACTTCCATCTCTTGATGAGATCTATATATTTGTGTATTTTCAGTCTCCTGGGTGGTGCAGGTGCCAGTCCTTTTGTGCAATGATGCACGAGTGGAAGCGAGCATCCACCTTGTGTGTTCAAGACTTTGTAGCAGTGGTCCAAGCAAACGCAACTTCCGTTTCTTTTCCCCCCAAGTTCCACAAACATTTCAGATGAAATTGCTTATTGATTCTTTTCTCTGCAGGCAGCAAGCTCCCTGGATGCTGAGGATGGCTTACGGTTCATGCAGGAAATGATTGAACTCTCCAGCCAGCAGCAGAAGGAGCAGCAGCTGCCTCCTCGTGCTGTCCAGATCGTTTCCCATCCCTTCTTTGGCAGGGTGGTGTTGACTGCTGGGCCAGCACAGTTTGGGATGGACTTGTCCAAACACAAAGCAGGGGTATGTGAGGTGTGGGTGTGTCTGTTCCTTTCCTTGTTGCACAAGCCTCAGCTTTACAGTGCTGCTGTTGTTTGAGGGCATCCAGCTGCTCCTCCAGGTGATCAGTTAATTACAGTGGTTAAAATGACTGGGCCCGGTGGTGACAATGACAGCAGTGACACGTTGTGGGGATGAGTGGCTTATCTGAGTGTGCTCTGCTCCTGAATCATCAGCCATGGTTTAGCATTTAAAACACATGCAGCACATGAGTTGCAGAGCAAGCTTATCCAGTCTGCAGTGCACAGCTAAGGCGATGGTGATTGTGGGGAAGTTTCCCTCCTGTGTCAGCCAGGAGCTGGCAGAAGCTTTTTAGAGTTAGAGCAAGTTGTTCTAACAAAAGCTTTTCCAGAAGCTCTATCTGCTCTATGCAGATAGAGGGAGAGGGCAAAAGCACAGAGGCAGAGGTCCCTGTGGGAAGCAGTAGGAAAAGCCACGCTGCAGCCCCAAAGAGCAGTTCCAGACTAGCAGTTCACAGGAGATTTCCAGAGGCAACGCTTCCCAGGCATAGACAAACCACACTGATTGTGAGAATTAGTTTTCATTCAGTCCTTCTTCGCTTCTAGAGCTACGGTTTCAGGGCTACAGATTGTCTGCACTGACACAGGACAACACTAAATGCATTAGGGACTGAAGGAACAAAAATACTCGGGAATCTTTGACAAGCACGACCACAGTGCTCCAATTCTCTCTTTATTTTTGTTTTTCCCAAACAGACAAGAGGATTCGTTGCAACCATTAAGCCATATAATGGATGCTCAGAGATCACTAATCCTGAGGCAGTGAAAGAGAAAATTGCTTTGATGCAGAGAGGCCAGTGCATGTTTGCTGAAAAGGCACGAAACATTCAGAAAGCTGGAGCAATAGGAGGCATTGTCATTGGTAAATACAATTCCGAGCTCTTAATTTGTGTAAATGTAACCTAATTTTACAGATTTGAAGATACAGGAAAGCTGACAAGCTTTAAGCTGAGAAGCACAGCAGTTGTGCTTGCAGAAGATGAAGAGATGTTTGGGGTTTGTCTGGCTCTGTGCAGACACAAATTGGGATGGAGGTTTGTCAGTGTTTTTGCAGATTAAAAGTTGTTACTTTAAGGGTTGCAGGGTGCTGTCAGTACTAACTGGTGAGGAAGAATGGGGATAGAAACGAAAAGTGGAGGAAAACAGACCAGGTGTGGGGTTTGCTGTGAAGTGACTGGGCAGGGGAGGCTGCTCCAAGTTCAAGTGATCCAACGGGAGGTTTCCCCTTCCTCTGGTGTGCTCTGCCTAGATGACAACGAGGGCAGCAGCAGCGACACGGCCCCTCTCTTCCAAATGGCTGGGGACGGCAAGAACACAGATGACATCACCATTCCCATGCTCTTCCTCTTCAACAAGGAAGGGAACATCATCCTGGATGCCATCCGGGAGTATGAGGCCGTGGAGGTGCTCCTTTCTGACAAAGCAAAAGACAGAGGTAAGGTTGGAGGTGATTTCTGTAAATCTAGCTCCCCTCTTTGACCCTGGAATTAGTTTTTTAATAAGCAAGCCATTATCTCAGAGATAGATCATTGATACCCACTCCCCCCTGCGAGGTAACATCCAGAAATGCTGTTCCTAAATGTCACTTTGGCTCAGGAGAAAATCCAGCCTTTTGGATTCCTTTTGAGCCCTTTTTGTCATCAGCTGCTCTGAAGCAGCATCAGGAACAGCGTGTTGTTTCCAGTGCCCTACATTGTGAACATCCCTCCCTCACCAAGATCCCCAGTGACATTCCTGGGACCCAAAAGGAGAGAGGCAAGTGCTAGAACTGTTTTGCCTGTCTAAGGAGAAGTGGTTAACATGAGAAATAAGGCTTGCTGACCTCAGATGATTCGTGGGCGTTGTTGTATAATGCAAGAAAATTGCAAGCTAATACACTCCCAGTTGAAATGTTTGAATGCAGCAGAAAATTCCAGATTTTCCTCTTGTAAGCTTTCCTTGTAGCACTGCTGCATCCAAGCAGAGTAGGTAAGAACAAGTACCTCTAGAAAATCAGCCTACTTGCAAAGGGGATATGCCAAAATACTGTCTTGTTTCTTCCTAACTTACAAACCCCTCCTCTTTTTAACTGTGCTAAGTGCTCTGACAAAATGCTAAAGACAAGATAGCTCTGCCTTTGAGAAGTTTGTAATCCATATCTGCTTCTTCCCCCTCCTCGTGCTTCCGTTTGGAATCCCAGCAACAATCTTTAAAGGTAAAATGATTCCAAACTACATTATTGACAGCAGTAAGTATCCCATGTCAGCAGTGGCATGTGCAGTTAAATTCCCTAAAAATCCTGAAGTATCAGTGGCCTGGTTATAGCTGTAAACATCAAACCCAGAGAAATCTGCATGACTAAATTGGGCAGTTGTTGGGAGCTGAGCCGGGACGTGGGAGATTTGCTTCGAGTGGGGAGGCTCTGGCTTTGTTTCTCTCAAATGCACAGTTCAGTAAACTTGGCAAACTCTGCCCAGCTCAGATGTGGGATCCTGGTGGATCTGGGAGTGCTTTAAAATCCAGCATTAAGGCTCAGTCCACGCAGTGGATATTTGCTTAAGGCCGAAGGAGGGGAACTGGCACTGACCCCACAAGTCGCTCCTGAAGTTTGAGGAACCAAAATGAGCCTCAATGTATTGTTTGCCCTCATTCAGGATGTGTTTAAAAGGCTTTCCTCCTATCCTCTGTAAAATATATCCCTCAGTACCATTAAATTTTCATGTCACTGGAAAGTCTATTCTTCCTTGAAGAAATAATTTCAAGGGAAGTGATCCTGACTTTTGGAATACATAATAAAATGTTGCACTCCTGCGGTGGTTTTAACTTATTTTTTTCTTTTTTCCTTCCCTTTCAAAGACTTGGAAATGGAAAATATGGACCAGAAATCATCTGAAAACGATTCACAGAAACCAAATTCCGAGGAAGCTCCTTCAGAATCTCAGGATGCTGGAGCGGTCAGTGAGGAGCCCGAAGGAGGAGGAGAGAGCTCTGCTGCTGGTGACCCTGAGCCTTTGTCTGCTGCCAGTGCCAGTGTTTCCGTGGCAGACGAGGATCCCCAGCCCTCTGGACCCGCAGAGGCCACTGCTCCAGAGCCAGCATGTACCCCAGGGGACAGCCAGCCTCAGGAACAAAACACCCAGACAGAGGCCACTTCCAAAGCTCACTGGGATAGTAAAGTCCAGCCTATGGAATCCATATTAGCAGACTGGAATGAAGATATAGAAGCATTTGAAATGATGGAAAAGGATGAGCTATGACTTGTAATAACTTATTTGTTAATAAACAAATGGAGACCTCTTTGGGTAGAAGTGAGGCCCCTGATATCCAAGAAAACATATTCAGTATTGGGATGAGCAACCAGGTGTCACCTGGAAACAACGTAGAATTCCAGCACAGGCTCTTTGTATGTTTTATTTTTTCCTGTTTAAAAATGGGAACGTGCAATCAAAGCATTTGTGTGGCCCCGTGGCTGGTCCTGTGCCTTCCAGGGCACTCCTGGGGCTCTGGGAAGCAGGAGGTGAGCGGGGTGGGGTGACAGACCATGGAATGGTTCTTGATGGGGCACCCACCCCTCCCCAGCTGAAAGCCGTCCTTGCAGCAGCAGGGGAATTGTTTCCAGCTGTTTGCACAGCTGTTTGCAGTCTGGTTTTGTCTGACATATCACTCCTTGCACCCCTTAGCACGAGCAACCTCACGGGGGAGACCTGGGAGTTGCCCTCCTGCTCTGCTTCCGGCTGGAGGAATTGTACAAACCAAAGGCAGAGTGTGAGCAGGTCCTGTCAGGGAGGCTGGGCCAGCCAGGAGGCACCAGGAAAAGGTGTGCAAGGTCCTGCTGGAGGCTGAGGGGAAGCAGATCAGGCAGGTGTTGAGTCCCAGGTGTTTCCCTTGGCCTCTCAGGTGGAAAAACTCCAGTCTGTCCTGAAATCCAAAAGAGTCTCTGAAAGGAACACAGCTCCATCAGCTGTAACAAAACCTTTTTTACAAGTTTGACTTCCAACAGCTTGACTCTGTTGTTCTGTTTGTGTGCAGCTTGTGTGTGTTGTGTTTCAGGAAGGGAGGCCAGGGCCACTGGGGAAGAGCAACAGCTTTGGCTGTGGGGTGGATAGCTGAGAGTCCAGGGGTGTTATTGCAGGCTCTGGAGTTTGTTACAGGTAAGTGGGAGTCCAGATCTGTTACCCACGTTATATTTAAGTAAAAATGGGGAACTTTAAACGTTTAAACATAGAGGCATTTTGACTGTGTCCAAAGAAACTGCCAAAAACTAATTAACTTGATTTATATAAACTGCTTTTAGTGAATTGTGGTTCAAGAAATGGTTTTATATTAAAGACTAAATGAACACTGCCTATATGCTGCACCAGGCTAAAAATGCAGGTTTATGTTCATCGTTGCAATGGAGTAAATAAACAGGAAGCCTCACTCTGGACTGCACCTTTGATTTAGGCTGGTGAAATTACACGTGCTGAATATGCAACTATGTTAATTAGCAGAGCCATACTCTGTATTTATACTCTGTACAGTGAGCAGAGCAATCCCAGGCAATGTTGGATCCATGTACTCAGCCACACTTGCTTTCAAAAGTCTCAGAATGCACAGGCACCTTTTGAGAGCATGGCAGTCCATCTAAATATCATCCAGAACCTCCAATCACCAGGCCAGGAGGCAATTCCAGGAGGAATAGTAAATAAGTGTCCTTTGAAAGAAATTAGCTCTTAAATTGAGTTGAAGAACTCCTTTGCACAAGTAACTGTCTGGGGCTTTGGACTTGAAGCAGCTGGGGGTTTTCAGTTGGGAATGTTTTTATTTACGGCTTTTGCTACCTGAGTTCATGGAAAGCATTTGGCCATGGGAGCCTTGTAAGTGTCCTTGGTTCCTTGGAGCCCTGGGAGCGCCAGGCCATGGCCAAGTGCAGGATCAAACCATGAGGTGCAGATCAAACGTTTTCACTCAGAGAATCCCGTTGATCTGTCAGTGCTCAGTGCCACAAGAGGAGCATCTTTGTTCCCATGCTTTTTTTGACATGGACATCACCTTCCTTCTTGGTAGCTCTTTTGGTGGAAATAAGAGTTATTTTTATATCCTAGAGGCCTCTGGTCATCATTATCTCAATATAGCAGCTAAAGGTTTTCTTTTTTTTACTTGCAGATTTAGGTGTAGATGTCCAATTTTATTCAAAGGTTAGCTTTCCTTGCCATCACCAGCTCCTTTTTAGTAACTGCTTTCTCCACCTGTTAGTAGAGCAGCAGGCATTACCTTTCAGGGATCCCAGAACTCCACGTGGATTTAGGGGGCAGCATTTTGGTGGTGGCCTACCTCAGATAACTGTTGCCTCCTCCCTCTTGCAGTGGTTTTTGTTTCATTTAGTTCTACTTCACCTTTGAAACCATCAGGAGAGCCATAGCTTTGTTTACAGAACTGAATCAGGCAAGGTTGACCTTTTGGGAAAGAGGATTAAATTGGGGGGACAGTTGTATTCAGGTTATTTTCACTTTGTATCTCCTTATGAGGACATAGGCTTTCGTTTAACCTGTTCATATCATTCTGGAAAGAATTCAGTTTTCTGTTACTATCATCTTAAAAAGCAAAAAAGAATGTATTCATCAAAAAGGAAAACCCTTTTGGGAAAGGGGAGCGAGTGTTCTTCCCAAATATTTGGAAGTCTGCTCCCTGCATATGGAATATTGCTCATAGATTATTAATCAGGAATCACCCTTTGTGTATAGCATTGTACATTTCTTTGTATGGTATTGAACACTGAAGAATTCAGGAATCACAGCTGCAAGCAGCACTGTAATGCTATGCCATGTAATTCAGATCCGCCAATTAATGTCTCATTTGTTCTTAGAGGAATCTTCTTAATTGTTTACATTTATTGTTTCTTAATGAAGTTTGAGAATGAGCCCAGCTCTGGTTCTCTTCCTCCTGCCAGTGTCCCTGAGTAGGCACCCATGAGTGTACTTGAGAGGTGGCAAACAGGACATCTTATGCAACAGGCATCAGTCAGAACATAAAAAACAAACCATTCTGTGAATGAAAATTGTATGTTCAGATTTTATAAGATTTTTGGTTTGTTTTTGATTTTTTTTTTTTTTAGCCAGACCAATTTACAGCCGTATATTTTCTTATGGGAGATGTCTAATAACAGGTGCTGTAACAACTATTGTTGGGTTTTACTCTCTGGTGGTAAGTGTACACAATATTTCTAAGGGCAACTATGTACTGTGATGTAAAAGTCTGGGCTAAAATGTACATAATCCGTGTACATAATTGTGTACTTGATTATAACTGCTGATTGTAAAGATTTAATAAAATGTAAATATTCTGGTCAAGCCGTGCTCATTCCTGCCTTGCTCTTGGCTGTCATTTTCAGCAGGATTTCACCAATCCTTCATTGGCAGCCTCGCTGCTGGAGCAGCTTCGTGGCTGCCACCCTGGAATTTTTCCCTGGGAAGTTGGCTGAACTCAGAGGTATAGTAATAACCAAAGCACCTTTTCAGTCTAGAACTGAAACAGGCTCTCTTTCAACCTCTCCTCTCTATGACATGGGCATTATTGTTTTATTTTTAAAACCCAGAATCCAGACCCTCAAAAGTTCTTTTTGACTGCTGCACCTGTTTTATTTAGAATGAACAAAACAGTCTCACTTGTGCCTGATGAGCTGAGTCTTGGAGGGGCATATCCCTCATCCTTCTTCTGTTTCAAATTTTCCTCCACCACCTCTACTCCTGTGAATTTTTCCAGAAGTTAGGATTAATAAAATTAGGATTAAGATGCAGGAGCCCTAAATTGAAGACCTTGTTCAAGTGAGTTTATGATAAGTAGAAACCATTGCCAGCCTTGCTGAGGCAGTGTTAAATTCCTTCCACCTGCTCTCTCCTTTGTTCTGGGAACATCAGGACTCGGGGACTGGAGTATTTTGGAGCAAAGGCCCTTTCTGCCTCCTTTGAGGAACAAAGGGCACTGTGCCAGTGTCCTGCACCCAGGGCAGTGGGCATCAGAGGTGCTGCCCTGGGGGATGTGACTGCTTCAAAGGCAAAACCAAAACACAGAACTGACAGCCAGGGTGGGCCGTGCCCCTCCCTGTGTTCCTTTTATAGCAAGAAATCAGGAATACCGAGGTGTTTGTTTCTGGGTTTGAAGAGGCTCCTGCCACTCCCACTCCCCCAGGATGCCTGAAGAACGAGGGAACCATGGTGCCACCAAGTCCTCACCCCCCTAAAAACTCCATGTATTAATTGATGCCAGTGGTTGTATTGAGGGCCTGTTGCTCCGCTGGGACATTCCCATTTCCATGCAGGTCACCCAAAGGTGTGACACCCTTCACCCCAAGGACCTGAGCTGCTCTGGCCAGAATTCAGCCACAGCTGCTGCTCATCCCATCGGTCACATCAGCTCAAAACTGCTGTGGCAGGAGTTCCACCTGCTCCCAGAGTGCTCCCTGAAAATGTAACGTTAATAAATGCTTCCAGCTGGAATGGAGCTTATAAAACACCGCTGACCTGTGAAAGTTCACCCAGGCTATTAATGCCCACCATTAATAAGCCTGGAGGAAATTATTCTTAGCGCAGTGATGGGCTGGGGCCCCTGCAGAGGAGTTTGGCACAATTTTGGCTAAAAGAGCCTGAGTGGAACTCGCTGGTACCCACGGGTGGTTTTGGGGAGCGGTGGGGCCACCCTGGGATGTCCTGGACACCCCACTGGCTGCCACTCCAGGACAGACCTGATGGCAGCAGTACAGGGCAGAGAATGAGAAGCAATCCAGAAAACCAGATTCATCCTCAAAAAACCCACCCCAAACCCTATCCCTGCGTTTCTCTACCCTTCACCTGGGGCTGCCAGCAGTCGGGAACACCGGGCTGGGAAGGAGCTGGCAGATTTTGGGCACAGGCCTTGGCCCAGAGGATGCTCGTGGGTTCAGGAAGGGACACGGAGCAGCAGCGTGGGTGAGAAGGATAAGCTGGCGGTGCTGAATTTGATGCATTTAAAGATTTCCCTGCGGACGTCCTGGCAGGTTGATGGTTTGAGACGTGCTTGAGGCTCCCCAGCAAAAGCCATTTACTCATCATCCTCTGGCCCAGTGCTCCTCGTGATTGAAGAATATGAGCAAAGAAGGCTTAGAAAGGCCTAAAGGGGGAAAAAAATCCAGGCCAAAGACGCTCAGGTGAGGACAGAAAAGGCATCTCTGCCCGTGCTGGCTCTCCGGCGCTTTTATGTAATGGAGCACGTGGCTCCCCACGTTCCTCGTGGGGCTGGACACGGGTTCTCCGACTGCCAGGCTGGAGCATCTCCCTCAAATGATGTCAATCTTCACTGCACTGGCATTACAGCATCATAAAAAATTACAGAGCTGCTATTTTGGGCAGCAGCTCTCTCCGAGTCAGTGAATAAATGCAGCTCCATATGACTCACTCCGGGGGATTATTAATAGACACAAAAGCAGAATGCCAAAACCCCAGGAATATGCTCTGTTCCCACATGGAGCTTTCTAGCTTCTCGCAGCAACTGCTCTTGAGAACTTTTTGTCTCAAAATTTAATTTCATATACATACATGTTAGGAGAATTAATATATAAATTTTCCGTGGAGCTCGCAGCCCCGAAGGCTTTAGCAGGGGGACGTTCTGCAGGGATGAGGGATGGCTGCTCCAGGGTACCAGGCTCCATCTGGGATGGAGGAGCAGCGGGGTGGAGAAAGGGAGTCATTTCAAGAGGGAAGAAACACAGGCTTCTCCTTTTGCTGCCACGAGTGCCCATGAGGCTGGTGTTGGAAGGAGGTTTGCAGTCCCACACGTGTTGGTGACGAAGATGATGATCCTGAGGATGATGCTGATGGTGACTCTCCCATCTTCAAACTCCAGCGTTTCCTTGGATGTCAGGGGTAGATGTCTGCAGGTAAACTGAAAGAAAATAAAATGATTTTTTTTTCTTTTTATAAAGCAAAGACACGAACATCTTTGAGTTCTATCAGCTTTCGCATCTTGAAGTACCCTGAGCTGGGGCTTCATGGTAATATATTCCAATATTCCAATAATAGGAATTTCCCTCAGTGCTTACCCAACTTTTTGGACATTTGATCTCCCCAACAACAAAGCAAACAAGATGCCTTCCAAAGCCATGCCTGCATTTCTTGTCTCCTCTTCCCTGAACACCTACAGAGTTAAATTAAACAGAGAGAGAATTCAGCTTGTAAAAGGAGAGTTGCCCAGCAGCACCAGGACCCAAAGCAGGGTCCTGCAGTGTTCAGTTCTCCCAAAAGTATCTTCCATAAAGGCACATTGGCCAAAGTGCCATAAATCTGTGCTTTCTCAGTGAATACCCTAAAACTTGCCTGTGACCTTGACACTGTGACCTTGGCTGAGAGCAAAGCCTTTGCTTTTCCAGAGCCCAAGTGCCATTACTTCCCCCTGTGCTGGGCCTGGCTCGGACAAGTAAAAGCTTCTTTAGCACAGGGATGTTGCTCAGACTCCCCAACACCCCACAAAGCTGAGTCAGGGAACTGGTTTTATAGTCATGGAACCCCAGAGTGGATTGGACTGGAAGGGACCTTAAAAATTATCTTGTTCCATGGGCAACCTGGAATAAGGTTCTCCCCTGCCATGGGCAGAGACACCTTCCACTGTCCCAGGCTGCTCCAAGCCCCGTCCAGCCTGGCCTTGGACACTGCCAGGGATCCAGGGGCAGCCACAGCTTCTCTGGGCACCCTGTGCCAGTGTCCCACCAGCATGGTGGAACTGGAAACCACCCTTTTTGTGCAAAGCCCCAATGATTTTGCTCTTTGACACACACACGCATCACCCAGCCTCTCCTATCCTGAAGGTCTGGTGTGTCAGCCAGGCTGATCTGGAGTTGAGTCACTGCTAACTCCGAAATCAAAGTGACAGGAAATTACTGTTTTACAGACCTGGTGGAACCGAAATAGCTGAGAACAGAATATTTATCTCCAGGCCGATTGTCCTGTGATGACGGCGATGTCCTCGGCGTTCAAACACGTCTCCCTGGAGCCTCACCGACCCCTTCGCTCCCCTCCTCCTCATCCAGAGCTCGAATTCCTCTTGTACTCCGGGGCCAGTCATCAGCCTGGCTGTTCTTACACCAAGGAAGAGCCACACTGCAAAAAATCCTGGGGTGCTGCTGATGCCTCCCCTGGAGCTGTGGCAGCACGGGGTCCCATCCAACTGCTGAGGGCAGAGCCCACCCGAATGCACACATGAGGGATGAGGGCGTTCCCAGGATGAAGATTTCACCTCTTGTTAAAGCACTGCTGCTCCTGCTGTTTGCAAGGAGGTGCAGTGAGGCAGCCTGGAGCTGGGCAGCCCCTCTGCAGCCACAAAGGGTTGGGGAGGACACAGAGCGTCCAAAGTGGCAGGGGAAGACACAGAGACGGATCTGCTGGATCCTTGGGAGTGGCAGGGAGACTTAATTCCAAAGAACCAAACCTCTGGCTGAATGCAAGGGAAGAAATTAATGTTAATTATGGGGGCTGGGAGGGGGCACAGGTGAAGTGGAACTCCCAGTAATTAAACAAGAGACACACCACGGCCCGAGGCTGGGCAGCAGCTCCCCAGCTCCCCTCCCAGTGCTTGGGGCAGGCTCCAGGGAGGAACAGCAGCACCACTCAAAGGGCTCTGGACAACGGAGGAAGCACTTCAAGGGGAGAAGGTTGATTGCAAAGCCCCTTCAACCACCATTTTCTCCAAGATCCCAGAATATGATGCAAAGCTCAGGAAATACCGCATCAGCCTCCTAAAGAGAAGCTTGGGCCTCAAATCACTTCCCCTGGCACTTACTTTGAGAGGAGCCTTGAAATCCCATTTACAGCCAAGCACAGATAAGAGCAAGTTCTCCTTCTCTTCCCAGCCTGCTCTCCTCCACGCTGCTGAACCTATTTGAGCAGAGGAGGGGAGGAAGAGCTCCAAGGAGAGATGCATTTTCAGCCAGAGCAATCTGCTTATATTATTACAGACCTTCAGCTGCCACATATATTTAGACTTCTAACAAAATCCACCAGGATTTTTGCAAAGGTGGGAGAATTCCAGCAGGTTCCAAACCTCCTGCCCTCCCAGCCAGCAGCACCACAGCCTATCCAGAGGCCTTCACAAATATTCCACCTACAGGTCCAGCAGGGAGGCTGTAATTCATCCATCAGTCTAAAGCACCTGCAGCTGGGTGGAACACGAGCACAGGTGAGATGGGAATTGCTTTCCCTCTCCCACCAAACGTCCACCAAAGCGCAGGTCTCCAGTGCCAGCAGCAGCAGCAGCAAGGAAAATATGAAATGAAAGGATTATTAAAACCAAGAGGTGGCTGAAAGGAAGCCCACGATGAGTCTAACACAGTGTTTGTGTGGGGGAATTTACACACAAGATGCTCAGCACCTGGACAAGGAAACGTTTCAGAAGAACAGACCCAACCCCGCCACGCCTGCACTACTGTGAAAGCTTTCCAGACTGCTTGGAAGAGAAGGGTTTGAGGGACCAAGCCCCAGGACTCTTTATTAATTAAAGTGTTTTAAATAATTGAAATGCACACTCTCCCGAGTCTCCCAAGCGTAGTCACCTGCTCAAGAGCTGGCACAAAGAATGAAAAATATCATATCCAGGAGGAGAGAGACACCACCTTGAGGAATTAATCACAAAACCCAAGGGCTCTGAAGCACGGAGGGATGGCACAGCCCCAGGGACAGCGATGTGATGGGAGGGAGGAGGCAGAGAATCCTTGACTCCAGGGAGGTTGGGATACTCCAGAGAGGCTGCCTGGCCATGCAGCTGCTCAAATGAGCAAAGATTTATGGAAATCAGAGCTGGCTGGTGGTTTTTGACCATCAAGAGGATAAAGCTGAATATGCCATAGAGGACTCTGACACTGAGCCTCTACAGGGGAAGCTGTTGAAGCTCTTGGGTTGTCCGAATCCTGGAGTACAGCTCAGACTGAGGCTGCCAGGGGAGCCTGCAGAGCTCAGAAATAGCTCCTGCCTTTAGGAACCAGGCTGATCTGCAGCCTCACAGCTGCTGCTGGGAAAGCTGCTCCTGCTGGATGGGCTCACACCCAGCCCTTCGGGAACATGAATCCCAGGTGTGTCCCCACTGCTCAAGCGCTGCCCAAAAGCCAAAGGTGAATCCAGTGCAGGGATGGCAGCAGGAGGGAGCTGGGGGTTTCTGGAGATATTCCAGGTACAGCACGGTACTGATGGGGAATGAAATCTGCTGATGTGGACTGTCCAGCCCCACCCAGAGTGAACATCCAGGGAAACCAAGAAATTCAGCAACAATTTAGAGATTTGTAAAGGTCACAGGTGATCTTTGAGGGACTTCGATCCTTTAGAGGGATCTGATTTTCAGAAAGCCCAGTCAAAAATGGCCAATATTTGGGCTGAGTGCCCCACTCAAGTGTCGGCCACGTCCTAAGAGATGCTGTTGATGCACCCTCAGCCTGGCCCACAGCCACCCCACAAATGAAATCAGCAGCAAACTACACTGACAAAGCTTCTCGAGTGGAGGCAGTGCAAACCCTGCCCTCATACGGCATCAAAGCTGCAAGAAATATCAGCACAGGTAACAATCTTCTTTGAAATAATAAATACAAAAGCTGTATTTTTTTTTTCCTTTTTTTTTTTTTTAACTCATGACAGCATTTGTTAAAAATATTACATCTGCTTTTGAGAAGGAAATATCCTCTCCATTTAATATGGAAAAATAAACTCTACAGGACACACAACACATCCCCCCCAGTTGGCACAGAGCTGCTTTAAGAGATCAGATCCACGGGACACATCAAGGCAGAGGAGAGGTTTGGTCTTCCTTGTCCCCAGACTCTTAAAACATCGTGTTGTAGGAATGGTAAAAGACAAGAATACATAAAAACAGTAAAATGTTTATTTTCTTAGAAAAAAAGAGATTCAAAATGATTGTGATCACACTCCCATTCGTGCTCAGCAAAGCCAATACTGCAAGCTTAGTCCTTGATTAAGATACCTTTTAAATGAAACCTTTTTCCTCTTAAAATACAAGTTCCTGCTCCTGTATCACTTCCAGTATTTCAGTGATAACATGCTTTTAATGGATAATAGTTTCTCAGCTTCTTCTCAGCTGAGGAACAAGGCCTGCCATGGCAAAAACATCCCATCTCCAAAGCTTGGAATCACCAGCACTAACAAGCACTCTGGCCCCAACACGGACGGACACACAGCTCAGGGGTGTTTCTTAGATGCTTGGATGTTCACTTATGGAAGCTTGGTATAACACTACCTCATCTGATAGAAAACAGGCCAGAAGCCTCAATAAAATCAACAGCGTCTTTTTCGATTAACTTTTAAGGATTTGCTGCGTATCTGGACACAGAAAAAAGTGAAAAGTTGCAACAAGTTTTAACTAGCAGCAACGAAAACAGTTCCTTACGAGTTCTTAGCAATATTCCTCACGTGTTCATTAGGAAACACTGTAACTGAATGGAGCATATAATGTGGAAATGGTCTTCTTCTGTTATGGAGTGCTGTTCACTCGAGCAGACGTCCCAAAGGTTGTATCCAGAAGGCTGGGTTGGATCTATTTACACTGGAGGTGCTCCTGGGGCGAGCGCAGAGCTGGCACTATGTGACATCCTCCTCCTCTGAACAGTAGTCACGACCCTGCGGGGACAAAGGCCAGGCAGTCGGTACACAGAGACAGCACACAGGGAGAAATCCAGGGAAACATTATCGAGAGCAGCTCTCTAAACTTGGGGGGTTTCCAGTTCAGAGCTGGGGAGAAACCTTAGACACAGGGAATGGGCTGGAAAGCAGGGTAGGAGACACCTCCCTTTCTGACACTATTCATCTCAGAGCCACCATCCCCCATTACAGTGAATTCCAGGGGGAGGTTCCAACAAACTGATTTACAAACCTGCTTTATGTAAAGATCCACCTTGATGGACAGAGCCCCGAGATTTGTTGTGAAAGGATAATCTCCAAGGCGAAAGTAACAAAGCAAATAATCCTATGAGCAGCACGAGGCAGCCGCTGTGAACAAGAATCCCTCATCTGATAACCCCAGCAAAAGTTTAACCCCAGAGCAAAAGATGCCATTCATATTGAAATTGTGCTTGTGCTACGGGGGATTCAGCCTAAGCTTCACAAAACGTGGATTTCTTATCAGAGCAGTCACCTTATGCCTCCTCTCCCATCCCAAACACAGGTGTGGAGCAGCATCTCTCTGGGGATGGTCTGGGGAAGGCACATTCCACCCCAGCTCCTGCCGAGCAGCAGGAAAGGACCTGCTGGGAGCCACTGCCCCGCACAGAACCAGCTGGAGCTGAGCTGCTCAGTACGAGCCACCCAGGGTATCTTGCTTCAAACAAGTGCCTCAAGTGCAGGACCCAAAATCTCAACCTCTGGACTATTATTTCCCATCGTTCCTGTGTGCTGGGAGTATCACCTGAGCACCTGGAGCAGGAGGGCCGGAAAGACAAAAAGAAAAAAAAAAAGAGAGATGTTTCTTAACAGCAATCAGTTTATTTGGGACACACAGCTGGGCTGCACACCAGGAACAAAGGCTCCAAAAGGTCTCTGCAGCCCCAGTGTCAATGGTGGGACTGCAGAGCTGGCTTTGCTGGAGCCCAAACCGGGAATGTGCAGTGCTCTGGCAACTCCCTGTGGCCCAGACTGAGAGCTGAAGGGTTCTCTAAGTACATGAAATAACCCTCAAGAGACTCATCAGCCTGAACTCCAACTCAGCAATCACTGACCCCAGAAAGAAAGGAAAAAAACATTACATTTTTTGAACTAAAAGCTGTAACTCAGAAAGAAGGAACACTGAAATTTTTTCAGTGAAGCACAAATCTGTCGTTTTTCTCCAGGCCAGGGACCACATTTGGGCAAGGCCAGGAGACTGAGCTGGTGGTGACGAAGGCTTTGTCCAAAACGCTTCAGAGCTGTGAAAGGCAGCAGCAGTGAGTGAGGGCTGAGCTCAGGGCATTTCCAGGACATCCATTCACCTGCTCAAGAGGGGCCCCGTGGCCCAGTGCTCCTCACTGCTAATAAAGCCTCAGGCAGACCCAAATCTGACAGAAGAAAAGCCATCCTACACTCTCCCCCTCCTACTCTTCCTGCTGTTCTTCTGCTTCTGGGTTTGCTCCGTGGCTGCCAAGGGCATCAGTTCTCAAATGGATGCCAAGGAACTGCTCCAAACCAGCGTGCTGAGCAAGTCCTGGCCATGGCACAGACACAGCACCTCCCACCAAGGCCTGAAGGCCATTGGGAGCTGGGCTGGTCCTTCCAGACATGGCACTTTCATGGGGATGGGGACACATCCGTGTCCTTTGGGCCACCCGACCAGCTCGGTGATGCCCAGACTGCGGTGAGCCCCAGCAGGGCTTTGGTATAAATGCTGCTCCCCAAGTGCATTTTTGGCAGTTACAACAAGGTCAGCACTGCTCAGGAAGATCAGAGAAGGAATGAAGTGCCCCGTTGTCACAGCCTGCCCCGCTGCACCAGACCACTCTCTGATTCTGTGTGCCCTCGGTGCTCCTTGGGCAGAGAGGCAGGGGAGGGCTGCCACTCCCTGCTGGCAGAGGAAAGGCAGCTCCAGCCACGACCCAGTAAAATACTTTAAAATGTCCATTTCTGACCCGCTGGTTGTTGCAGAGGATGTTTGACAGATGCTGGAGGAGATGATCCCTTGATCACCGAGAGGCTGCTGTGCTTGACATGGGCAGGTATCCTGGTGGCCTGGGAACACCTCATGGGAAATGCTCAGCTAAGAGCTGGCAGAAACCACACTGCCCTGGTGGAAGTGTCCCTGCACACTGCAGGGCTTGGACCAGGAGGCCTTTAAAGGTCCCTTTAAACCCAAACCACTCTCTGATTCTGTGATTCCATGACTGGCAGTCAAATTCTGTCCAGGGGAGCAGACTCCTGCATCCAGAGGAGCCAGAGGCACAGAGCAGGTGGCTACTAACAGGAAATGTATGGGCCACCCATGGACTGGGCAAACTGTGGGTCCAATCTCTGCATGGGCCAGTCACTTAAAAGCTGGACTCGGTGATTCTTGTGGATCCCTTCCAATTCTGTGATTTCTGAGAAGTTTTAACGACTGAAAGTGTAAATGGACTATGTTGAGGAGAGGAGAACTGTAGTATGTGCTTCCAAGCCAAGTTAATTCCTGAGGAATCCCATCTCCCACCTCTGCAGTTTCAAAATATAACTTCATAGTTTTTGTAGATGTTCAGAGAACACCGTGAGTGTTTCTAAACGAGGGAGTGAATTTAAGGTAAATTAAAAAGCAGCCTGATATTCTTTTCCAGCTGCCTGCACCTAAACCAGAAGGGCTCATCCCCCACCTCTCCCCTTGCTGCACCTCCAAAGCGCTCCCCTCCTGATCCCTCCAGGGGATGCATCATGGCTCATGATATCCTTTTAGGGAATAAAAAGAAAAAAAAAGATGGAAAAAGGCCTTTTCCCCACTGTGCCGGGCCAATAAACAACACCCCCTTGTGCAGGGGAGGGACAGGAGGATGAGGATGGAGGGGAAGCAGGGAAGGGAGAGGTGGGAGGAGAGGCCAGGGGCTGAAGCAAGCAGCCCTTTCTCCCGTGGGGCTGGGGACACGGTGGCCCCTCTGAGCAGCCCCCGCCCCGCTCCACCCGGGAACCCTTTTCATCAGCCTGCGTTTGTTTACAGCTCTCCGAAAGGAAGGGAGGAAAATGCCGGGAGGCGGCACTAAATCATTGTATACTGTGCTAATTTTTGTCCGTTTCTCATTTTGTTAGGGAGAAAAAAAAAAAAAATCAATGGAGTCATTAAGAGCCATCCACTTTGCTAATGAGCCTCAGCCTAATGGCTGTGCCCTGGCAAGGCTGGGTTGGCAGCTCCCAAGGGCACTCCCTCCATCCCCTACAAGGAGCTGCTTTGTGCCCACTCCCCGCTCCCAGGCCCAGCGCCACTAACGAGGGGAGCAGGCAGCTGCTGCCAGGCATCCTTCCCATGGGCTGGGCTGGGTTTTCTCCCCTCCAGATCCTGGGGGCCAGCTGAGAGGAGCGGTGGAGAAATCCCTGCACACCCACCCCAACACCGGCGCTGGTGGATCAAGACCGAGCTGACCCACGGTGACATCGGCTGTGGGGATGGCAACAGCATCACCTCCCATGGGAGCTCAGAGCAACACATCTTCACATGTTTTAATCTCATCTTTGTCCACCAGCATGCTTGCATTGTGATCGTTTTGTACAAACCACTGTAGCCACGTAGGAGACAGGCGATGCTGATGGGACCGGTGATGGTTTTCCTCTGCTACAGCTGCCCGGGATCGGTTTGTCATGGTCCCTTTTGAGCCACAAAGCTAGAGGTGCTTCTCTTGTGGAGTTACAAACCCCAAATATAATCCCAGGAATTGCCCCTCAGCCTTTTTCCCACTGGGAGACAGTTGCCTGTACACTCTGCCACAGCCTCCAGTAATAACATACACTTACAAGGAGACAATTCCTCCAGATCTCTGTACTGCTGCTCCATGTAGGATTCAGAGACAGCAGTTCTTTTTCCAACCATTTTCCAGGACAGCCATCACCAAGATGTTTTTGCTAGCAAGCAAGCACGAAATGGGTACATTTTTCACAGTGAACACTTCGTATGTTCATAGCATTTAATTTTTATTTCTATTTCTTTCATGCAAGCCCTGGTGGGACAGGGTCCCTTCAAGGCAATGGACCTGAGCCTGCAGGGCTGTGCCCAGGATCAACTCTGCTCTGAACCACCCTGTGCAATCCATGGAATCCCAGAATGGTCTGGGTTGAAGGGACCTTAAAGCCCATGCCATGGGCAGAGACACCTTCCACTGTCCCAGGGAAGGGACAAGTCTCGTCCAGCCTGGCCTTGGGCACTGCCAGGGGTCCAGGGGCAGCCACAGCTTCTCTGGGCACCCTGTGCCAGGGCCTGCCCCCCCTCACAGGGAACAATTCCTCCCCAGTATCCCATCCAACCCTGCCCTCTGGCAGTGGGAAGCCATTCCCTTTGTCAAGTGGTACTCAAGGCCCTCATCCCAAGGCTCTCTCCAGCAAAAGCTCTGTGTCCTTCCTGTGCTGCCATTTCTTTTCAGGGGAGTAACGTGGAATTTGCATGGAGCCCTGTGGAATCAGGATGCAAATAAATTTGAGATGCAGAAAGAAAATAAAACAACCAAAGGCTGGAGAAACTTTAGGCGAGTCAGATTAATTCTTCATTGTGTGTTTCGTAGCAAATCTTTTTGAGTCCAAATGCAACATCTGACTAAATCAGTCGTTGATCTATCAGATTGGAGAGAACCCAGGTCATTAATTGATTTGCCTGAATACCAACACAAATAGCCTGATATGAGGACATGTTTCTATCTTCTTAATCAGAGCTGATAGTTCAAAACCAGATTTATCCCACCACAGGAGTGCAGTGATTGCACCAGACCCGGCTGCAGCCAGTGGAGCCCATTTCTCCTCTGCTGTGCACAACAGATGCTCAGATTTATCCAGCAGCACCAGTTTCCTTTAGGAGGAGTGTTCAGTCACTCTCTGCTTCCTTCTCTGGTTTCCAAAGCCTTATTTCTGTGCATTTTTGCCTTCATCTCTCAGGTCAAGCAAATCACTTGTACTCCCGACCCACATCTTTCTAATTTACTCCAGGGAATGCTCTCCTCAAGCTTAATTGCTGCTATTACCTGTTGCTCATCCTCCACTGGAATATATTTCTGTGATTTCAGGCTAATTTTCAATAAATGATAATAAGGCTGACAGCAGATGAGCTGCCTCCTTCCCACTGCCAGTCTCTGTTCCATTTCCCCCTGAACTCTGGAACACAGGGGCTTTTTGTCTCCCAAAGCAAAGCCCGTGACTCTACTCACAATAACCTCAGCGAGTGGGAAGCCCCAGGAGATGCTGGGAACATTTCTGAGCCTGCTCTGCCACCACTCAGGTCACTGGTCTTCCCCTTTGCTCTCCTCTCCATGGTCTGCCACAGGTCAGAACTTGTTTGGACAATCCTTTTTAGGCACGTGGGGGGATTCTTGGGCTTGTAGTCCATGGTCCTTGCGGGTCTCTGCCAGCTCAGGATATTCTAACTGCAGCTCCAGCAGTGCAGCTTCCTGTGCTGTCGACTGCTCAGCTCTCTCCAGCTGCTCCCAGTCTCCCATCTAACCTGTCACTCTGGCTTCTCACCAGGTCTTGGGAGCATTTTAACCTCAAATTCTGGTGTTTCTGGGTTGACTCCAGCAGAACCAATACCTAAGCCTGCATTAGAGGCTGACTTCCACATTCCTAGTCCCTCATCCCAGCACTTCTTCCTTCCAGCCAACCCTCTGAATGGCATTACCACCATCACAGGCAGTTCTGTACATGCCAGTTCAGCTCCAGCTCCTGAAGCAGGGACAGACTCACTCAGAGACAGAGCAGATGTCCCACTCTGAACGACTCACAGTGTTTTGACACTGAATTTTGGTAGACAGAAGCTCCATGCTTCACGACATTCTGTTTTTTACCTTTGGGTGACATTTGCAGGAGGCACTAGAGCTTTGTAGGGGCAGCCAGGAACGCGCTTCTGGGGGCAGGACTTCCAGAGAAACTCTCCAGACGGTTTCAATAAGGCTTTTTTTGATCTCCAGGACTCACAAACACTTCCTGTTTGCAGCTGATGAAACACCAGCCCGTGTTCTCTCCCCACTCTGGCTGCAGGAGTTTTATTTCAGCCACCCTCCCTGTGCACGGAATGGCTGACCCAGGTCCCCCACGTTCCTGCCCAACGCTCACCCAGCAGAGCTGTTGGCCACTTGGATTTGGTTATTTCCTCAGGCACAGGAGGCCCCCAGGGAACACAAACCCCACATTCAGCTGCCTGTTAACTCCTGCCAATCCCATCAGCTGTCAGCAGCTCGGACTCATTGACAGATAAACTGTGGATTTCCTCTGAGCAGACAATCTCCTGATCCCCAGGATAAATCATCCCCAAGATAAATTAGCTCTGGGGATCACCTGGGAACATCCCCAAACACAGGAGACAGGGTCAGCTGCACCTCAGCATGGCAGCTGGGGAAGCAGGGTGTCACCACCCTGCCACAGACCTCAGGAACAAAAAATACACCCAAATTCATAATTAGATACAGCCTGATGCCATTCCTTAGTCTGCAGATAAAATGTGTCTTTGGAAAATCCATTTCACTGGAGATTCTGTGCTCAACATTATGGAGGTGATGATGTCCATGAAAAGCATCTGAATATTCATAGGGTGAATGCATTTATTCAAAGGAGATTTAGTTGTATTATGAATACGTAGAAATTCTACTTTTAAATGCATTAGGTCACATAAAACCTTACCCCTGTGAAATACTGGGTACAGAAATATTCTTCTCAGGAATCTATGAACTCCTCACTTTTACTCTTCCCCTTTATGCCTTCTTTTGTTTCCATAATTGCTATTTTTTAAGAGGAAAGTAACAAACATGTTGCCTGGGACAAAATGTGAGCTACACCCACTGGAGCACTCTGGTTCCTTAGGACCAGGAGTGTTGGCAAAACCAGCAGAAGTTCAGAGCCATGCAAGTAAAAATTTCCCTTCTACTCTGGAACCCAACATGACAACTTAACAGAATAGAACAGAAAAGAAGAACAGACTAGACTAGAAGTATTTCAGTTGGAGGGGACCTACAATCATCAGCTGCCTGAGCACTTCAGGGCTGACCAGAAATTACAGCATGTTGTTAAGGGCATTGTCCAAATGTCTCTTGAACACTGGCAGGCCTGGGGCATCCTCCAGCTCTCTGGGAAGCCTGTTCTAATGTCTGACTTCCCTCTCCATGAAGGAATGCTTCCTCATATCCAGTCTGAAACTGGGAGCACAAATTAGTGTACTGCTACTGAGGAAGCCAATATAAGGTATTAATATAAGGTATAAGGTTTAATATAGGGTATTAAACAAGATGCAAGACTCCAAATAGGCAGTGCAATGAGGAAATTGGTGTGTGAACAGCAGCCCCCCCATCTCCCTCAGCCACTCCCAGTACGAGCTGTGCTCCAGCTCCTCCACTGCTGTCTCACAAAGAAGCCAAGGGTATCATTTAAAAGGCTTTTGAAACACACAAAAAGCTGCTCTCAGGACAGCTGAGATATGCCAAGAATTATTCATCCTCTTTTTCAAAACATCTCCAGCGCCATTATTTCACGGGCGCAGCCCTGGGGCAGGGTTGTCCACACTTACAGCCACACCATCCCTCGGAGCCAGTGGCTGTTTCAAGGAGACTCCGAGAGAAATTCCTGGGGTGCCCCAGCTACTACCAGCACTAAGATTCCAGCTGTCTCCCACGGAGATGAGTTGAAAGAGCAAATCAGCAATGATGTCAACTCCCACTCTGCTCTTCACCTTTATCCAGCACGTACATCCTGAACATCTGAGTTAACCTGCCATTAATCCCAGACTGGCGACATTCCCACAAAACTAAGGATTCTCTCAGTACTTCCTACTTTTATCTTTCCAGTCTTCTCTGCACTTGAACCAACACCTAACCAAGGAGCTGGAAGGGAAATCTTGGGCCAGACCCCCTCCAAAATCATGGAGAACACAGGGAGAGAGCTGCAGCAGGCAGGTCACTGTGTTCCCTGTGAAGCTGGGAAAGCTGTGTCCACCCCTAAGGGAGACTGGATGTTGACATTACTGTGTCTTTCTTACCTTTTCAATTTTTTCATCAAGCATTCTGAAGAATTCTTGTTGGCTTTCGGAGATGTGCATGCTGGAAGGCAAAGGAACAGTATCAATACCAACGGGATTTCTTCCATTGTAAAACAGCCCAGGGTTGTTGAGGGGCCCAGCTGTCAGCTTCCACCACTGTGAAAAATAAATCACTTCACACTTTCATCTACAATGTCAATTTTTTCCTCTTTTTTCCCCCTATTTTTTGTTTGTCCACAAAAAATTAGTGCGTTTAATTCCGTGTACACGTGCAACACTTGGGGTGGTAACCGGGATCCACGTGCATCCAGAGGAGACTGTTCCCTCTTCCAGGCTGACTGCAGGAGGCTTATAGCCCAGCAGCTCTTCCTCTGAGAGGGAGAGTGAGAGCCTCCTCTCTGTCAGGACAGGAGGTTCTCCAGGGAAAACAGAACGAGACACCCACAATGTGAGCTTGAAGACTGTGTCCTCTTGTCCTGCTGCTTGTTATGGGGGAGAAGAGACTGACAACTGCTACAACCTCCTGTTAGGGAGTTGTGCAGAGCCAGAATGTTCCCCTGAGTCTCCTTTTCTCCAGGCTGAGGCCCCCCCTTTCCCCCCAGCTCCCTCAGCCACTCCTGAGGGTGCTCCAGACCCTTCAACTAATTCTTCAGCACCAAGAGACTCAGTGATATGATTTTGCATTAGTAAAGAGGGCTGGAAAATACTCTTTTTTCATTACCTATAAACCCACAAGCTAAAACCACAGAAAGGATGAGGAGACAAGGGTGAGGACGGATGGCAAGTGGTATTTGGGGTATTTATTCATGGTCGGAGGTGGTGAGAGCCTCCCTCCTGCATGAGTAGCACCCCTCCAGGAAGGTGAGGCTGGAGCATCCTCTGGACCCACAGCAGGGAGGAGCACGAGGGCTCACAGGCAGCTGGGGAAATGTGCCAGGGACTCCATGTGCAACACAAAAAGATGCAGAAAAGGGAGGATGGGGACTGGAGCCAGTGGCAACAACGATGCCAAACGGTCAGAAGGACACACAGCTCTTGGAGATCTTCCCCAGCACAAGAAAGCTGGCTCGTGTTGCTGAATTCCCACCCTTCCCCTCCAAGGAAGAGTGATGCTTTCAGCTGGGATGAGTTAATGCTCCCCCTGAGTGCCCAACAACGGGCTGCACTTCCCCACAAAGCCCAGCATTGAGGCCTCCCTGCTATCGGCCGAATGTATACAAAGATCTGCTTATGTGGGACATAAATGAAGCTCAGTTCACGAGGGGAGGGCTCAGAGATGGCATTAAAACCTAAAGCTGGAGCTTCAGGAGCAGGAACAATTCACCTTTCAGTGGCTGAGAGAGTTCTTGTCCCCAGCTGTCTGCCCGTTCCTCAGGTTCCCACCTCCACCTCAAGATGGGGAAGAGATGCTTTTTTGGGGCAGCTGACCCCGTTACCTGCATATTCAGGTGCCTTGGAGAGGGATTTTAGGGCAGTGCAGCCCCTTCTGAGTAGGCAAATGCTTGAAAAAACAGTCCTGCCTTTACAACATCATAAATCCAGTTTATAACAAAATGAGATAATACTGTAGTGACTCACCCCAACCATAATGAGTAAGAAAACTAAAAGAAGGCAGGGGAAAAAAAAAGAGTATTGTGTAGTCATATCCTGTAGCCATATCATATGGCTCTGGATGGAAAAATCTAAATCCTCCTGCAGGGGGAAGCGCCCTCACAACCTTACTTGTCAGCTGACATCAAAATATTGCAAAAGAATTTATCATTTGGTACTTAGTCCATGTTTTGTTTAGAAGTAACATCCATTGTGCTACAACAGTACCATAAGATGCATCTAATGATTTATCTATTAATTTCTGCTCTTCCACCCAATTCCACTCCACCCTGCAGTCAGAATTGTTATGTTTTTTAGATGATAAACCTTTAAAAATATATAATTGTACATTATAACAGCTGTTTGCTGACTTAGCAATTAGTAATTCAATGTAGCCACTTTATAAACAAAAATGCAGTGGTGGGTTGGGCAAACAGTGGAGCCTTGGGCAAACACTGGAGGATCTAACCTTAGGTTACATTCTGCACCTCTCCAGCAATTTTCCTTATTTTTGCAGGTCTGTGAAATATTTATCTCCGTCAATGCAGTGTAAAAAATAAGCTTTTTAAAAGTCAGTTCTGATTTCTGCAGGGACTTCTCAAATTAGAGTTTTATGAAGGAATGGAAGGCCTGCCCCCACGCAACTCCTCCGCTGTGCATGTACCAAAAGATGACCCACCCAAAAAACAGCCCTTTTTTATCCCTGAGCAATTAGCCTCATGTTAGAGCATCTTAAATACATCTCTGACCCTGCTGGGAAGGACTGAGCCACAATAATGAAGTACAGCTTTGCTGAACGGTGCTTCTACCTCCACCTCCCTCCCATAAATTTCTTTGCAATTATATCCAAAGCACTCGGCTTTTCCCTTTGAAAAGAGGCTGAATTACACAGTCATCTGATTAGGAAATAACTGAAGTTTCCAGAGTTGAAATCATGTTCAAGGCACTTGATAGGCAGTGAATTTAAGTTAGTAAGCACCCTGAGGGCAGGGCACAAGGAACAGCGTTTCCACTGGTGCTCAAAACCCAAATCACAAACCTTTATCACTTGTCCTTCACCAACCTGACATGCAGCTCTGAATTCTGTTATTTCTCAGCCAATTAGTGATTAAAATGTAACACTAAGTTAGAAAAGAAATGACTTACTACTATCAGTAAGCAGCTCTGCCACAAGAGGCGAATATTTTCATGTAACACTGAGTGACCGCAGGCAGAGCACAGGCATAGAACTGCCAACCAAGCAGGGAAGAACAACCTTTATTTTAGCAACCTGACCATTCCCAGTCCTAGGCAGAACAGCTAACCTAAGCCAGGAGCCAACAAAAACCTCCCTGGGACTGACCCAGTTGGATTCAGGAACACTAGTGGATATGAAGAAGTTTTGGTCTGTGTGAGTTGTACAGAAAGCTGAGAAATAGCACAAGAGGATGCATCCCAGTCTTGGGACACAGGTGATCTTACCTCTGGTACTTAACTCAGCATGACTTTGGGGCTGCTGGAGTCACCATCTGGTCTCTGCTAGGCAGTAAATGTGAACCTCACAGACACTGCTCGTGTTTATTTGTATTATGATTAAAAAACAACAGAAACTGAACTTACTTTGCTCTGGGTTGATGTACTAATCCTGGGATCTCTTTATTAGATTTGAGTCTTGAGTTTGAACTGGCACTTTTTTCCTGAAACACACACAAAGAGATAGCATCAGTATTTATCAAGCACACAAAGGGTGACAGGCATTTGTCATCAGGCTGTCACACTCGGCTGGGTCCAGGCTCCTCTGCCTGCACAACCGAATGAGAAAAGCTCAGTAAAAATGAAACTAAAAGTAACAAAAGAGATTATATGACCCCAGGTGGGCAATTTCTAAATGCCCTGGGCTTGGTGGCATGTGGAATTGTCATTGGATTAAATCCAGGGATCAAACTCCATGCTGGCTGGTAACTCTCCAGCAGTCCATGGAAAATGGGGGGGGTGCTCATATAAATCAGCAACAACACCAGCCTCCACCTTCACCAGAGCAAGGCAAAGCACTGGAAGGCAGTCCCAGAGTCACCCAGCACCCACGGGCTGGCTCAGAACAGGGTGGGGAAACATCAGCATCAAGGAACTGTCTGCAGGAGGAAGCATGTGTCAAATGTGCTGGTGAAGGGAGCAGCAACAGCAGACACAGCCTGCTCAGCCCCAAAATTGGCCACGAGGGGCCCATGGAAGCAAATCAGCTCTGGACACCCCAAAAATAAGGGTGTGGGGCTGCTGGAGAGAATCCAGAGAAGGCCAGAGAGATGCTCCAAAGGCTGGAGCTCCTCTGCTCTGGAGCCAGGCTGGGAGAGCTGGGGGTGTTCACCTGGAGAAGGGAAGGCTCCAGGGAGAGCTCAGAGCCCCCTGCAGTGCCTGAAGGGGCTCCAGGAGAGCTGGAGAGGGACTGGAGGCACAGGACAAGGGGAAACGACTTCCCACTGCCAGAAGAGCAGAGTCATTTGGGATACTGGGAAAGAATTGTTCCCTGTGAGGGGGGGCAGGCCCTGGCACAGGGTGCCCAGAGAATCTGTGGCTGCCCCTGGATCCCCCTGAAAGTGTCCAAGGCCAGGCTGGACGGGGCTTGGAGCAATCTGGGATAGTGGAAGGTGTCCCTGCCCATGGCAGGGGGTGGCACTGGATGGGCTTTAAGGTCCCTCCCAAGACAAAGCAGTCTGTGTTTACAGACAAAAACACATCCCTGTCCTTTGCAGCGGACCAGAACCATTAAAAACATCTTTTAAAAGGCCTGGAAGGAGAAAGAGAGAGTTGAGAGGCAGCACTGCTTGTTAAGACCTCTTCATCACGCCACGAGCTTCTGTCACCCAAGCCTTAGTGCACACACATATCTAGTAGCTCCAAAGCCCTTCAGAGGGATACAGCCCCTTCCAGATCTTCCCAGTGCCACGTGTTGGGGAAAGCTGCCGGTGCAGATGGGAGAGGTCTGAGTCTCAGAGCTCACTCGCTCCACCAATCACTCTGTATTTCTTAGGCATGTCACACCCATAGCAATTTAAGAAACATAAACCCAAGAATCAGTGTTTTTGGGGGTATTTATTTGAATCAGTATTTTGTGGGTATTGGTGGTTTTATTTAGCTTTATTTAGTCTTTGAATGCCTGAATCACAGAACAAGATTCTGGAAAGGGCTACTAAATCCCTGAATTTAAAAAAAAAGGAGAAAAAAAAAGACAGGCTGTCTAGCAGTTAATATTCTAATGAATAATTCTACAAGGGCTGTAAACATCAACTGCCTCAGCATATTTAACACTGTTTAATGCATATCTTCTAATCCTCCTAACCAGGGAACGGTGCCTTGCATGAAAATAGCAGCGAGAGAGAAACAAGCCCTTCTTCCAAGCCTTAACAAGGGTGTCTGTGTTTGCTACAGCCCACCAGCCACTGCCTGCTCAGGGTATCACAGCAGAGCAGCAGAACAAAAGGCAAAATCCCTTTTTTCAGAGCACCTTCTAACCTCAGCAGTGCTGGCAGGGTGTGACACGTCCGTGCTGCGTGTGAGGAACACAGGTGCACACACAGCCCAAGAGCTCATGGCTGGCACAGCAAAACAAAGAGAGAGGGATGGGTCTCATGGAGAAGATAGCCAAGGAGAGGACAACAAAGCCACAGGACAGCTAAACCCCAGCCTCCTGCACCAGGTGAGCCTTTATCCTCACATCTACTCCTTGGGACGGGAAGGGATGACTCTGATCTACAGCTCCTGCGTTGGGAGCTGTGATAAATCAAGGCAGCACAAACTCAGCTCTCCACACTTCTGCTCGTGGTTTGGTGTCAGCGCAGCTGTATCAGGAGCTGGAATCAGCCCAAATCCCACCCTAAAGAAACTTCTGAGACTTAGGAACAAATAGACACAAGAAAAGTATATGTTGCCTTCTCACTGTGGGTCCCAGAGCAATATTCAGAATATTAACTGACACGTATGGGAAAAGAGAAATAAAATTCCTGTTTAGTTGACGTCAAGATTCCAGAGTTTACTCTCTCCCTCCTATTGCTCTTGATAATTACCACACCTCAATTATCTATTACAGTTCTCCTATTTAAGCAAGGAGTGTGTTACCTTCTCCATCTGTTGCTCAGCAGGAAGAGATGGAAAAGGAAGAGTTAAGAGAAAAATAAAACCCAACCAGGTCTCAAATTGGCTCACTGCTTTGTTTATAACTCTTATTTATGGCAGTGATGTTTCACTGCACTGATCGAAATATTGGCTTGGATAAAAATAGATATTCAAAAATAATTCCTCCAAATGCAAACAAATAGATTATTTTCTCCTCATCACTTTGAAGACAAACTGACTCATCAGAAATTAATGGCTTGGCTTCTAATACTAAGCTAACAAAAACACCTTGAATTGCTTTAATGCAATCAGATTGTTCTTCCAGACTGACTTGACTTTGGCTGAAGGGTCACTTCTTGCAGTCCAACCTCATTTTCTCCCTTATTTAACATTAAGTTACCATGCACCAACAGACCCACAACTGGTTTTAGAGACCTAATCTGCTGCAAATTGAAATGAATATGCAGAAGTTTGGTTTCAATCTAGCTCTGCTTATAAGGATTATTTACAATAAATGCAGTAAATGCTGCCTCACATCACAGGCTTGAAAGGAAATCCCCCAGGATGCTGCACTTGTAGAGCAGCAGCAGCAAAAAAGGAGGATAGTGGACATTTTATTCTACATTATTTTGCAATTAATCATTATCAAGGTAAGGCTGTCATCCAATCAAGGTGATTTCATGTGATAGATTTGTTAATTATTGTTAATTCCTCCATAAAGGATGCACCATCTCCAGGATTTCAGGGCACTAACAGATGGCAGTGACTCTGCTGCCAGATGCTATTAACACAGCAACAGCCACTACTGCCATTATAATTAAATATCTGTCAACATTTCCCTTGATGCCTCCCCTCTGACGAACCCATTTCTAGAGACATGTGAACTTCATTTGAAGTATTTTGCTTTTCTTCATAAGGCTGCCACAGATTGACTCAGGTAAGCTGCTAACAGTCCTTATAAAATAATATTCCTGATTTATATCAAGATGACACTTTTCTTCAAAGGAGCCAACAGCACCTTCAAGCTGCTTTCTAGACCTGAGCAAATCATCATTAAAGTCACTTAGATGAAAAATGAAGTATTTGTTTTCTTTTTACACCATAAAATATCCTTTAAAGTAATTGTATTTGGAAAGCAGGAACCAAATGCATCAGTTAGAAATGGACCGAATGATGAGACGTAAAATTTCAATATGCCAGCCCAGTGCTTTTTAACCTCACTCAGCCATGAGCACCAGCCTCAGGTAGTGATATTATGGGCTGTTTGCATCCATCAGGATGAACAAGGGAGAAGCACTGACCTGAGAGATTTTACTTGAGTTTCCTTGCTTTATAAGGGCTCATTTTTTGTGCTATGCTTCGGCAGGAAGAGAGCCTCTCTTTTTTTCCTGTATCTCCCTGGAAGCAAAACCACCTGAAAATGTTACTTAGGGTAACTTTATAACGAAGGGGCAAATCAAATATTGGAAAAATCTCAGCTACTAGTCACAGGAGAGTATTCTTGGATGCAATTTCATCAGAGCAATCACACTGTCCCTGCCAGCCCAGAAGGGCGCCCTGGCCATGGCATGGATGGTGCTGACACAGGAGTCTGTTCTGCTCCTCTCAGCATCCACAGAGGGAATAAGGGACGATAAAAACCATGGACCCACCTGACCGTGAGCTTTGGAAGGCAGGCTGGGGAGGAGCTCGGCCTGCACCAAGCAGCCAATGCCTCACAGGATCCCAGAACATCCTGACCTGGGATGAACCCACAAGGAGCAACTCCCGGTCCTGCACAGGACAGCCCCAGAACCACACCAGGAGCCTGAGGGCTCCAGAGGCACATCACCCCCCCAGTGTACACCAGACACCAGAGGCAGGGCTTAGCAGTGAATTTAACCACCATGGCACACCGGCAGGAATGGATTCTTGTGGTCAGAAGACACCTAAGAAAGACACTGTCACCACAATGCTGTCCTGCTGTCCCTGTTGCTGCTCACAGGGAGGGCTGGAAAACACCGCTGTTATTTGTGCATCTGGGGGAAGCTCGAGGTCACATTTCATAATGGAAATCTTGTCTTAAACAGAATGCTTTAATAAATAAACACTCTTGCTGTGTCAGGTCAGCATGACACACCTCAGCCCAGCATGAAGGAGCTGCCCATGATGCCCCACCCCTGTCAGTATCTCCATCCTTGGAGATGTCTAAACGGTATCTGGACATGACCCTGGGCAAGGGTTCTCAACAGTTCTGCCTGAATCACAGGGCTGGACCAGATCACATCCAGAGGTCTCTTCCAAACTCATCCAGCCTTAGTTCCATCATATAAAGTATAATCAGACCCTGGAAAAAAACCACTTTTGAGTAGGTTTGTTGACTTTTATCCCCAAGCAGCAGTGGGAGAGACTGAGGCCATTCAGGCATGCAAAGCCAAGGCAGCAGCAGACACAGTGCCTGGCATTCATTTTAGAAAAAAAAAACCTGATTCTGCAAACCCAGCCAGCATCACGCAGCGAGTCTGCACTGACACAGGGAGTGTAACCCAGGCTTGGCAGGGAAAAGTCCTGTGCTTTCATCAGGGGTTCAAAACGTGTTCCAGAGGGCAGACCTCATCCTGAAACCAGCCACTTAATGGAGCTCCTCCTTCCCAGGGAAACTACTGGGAAATTCTGCTGTAGCAACTCCAGCTCCTGGAATGCAACATAGAAGAGCAGGATCCATAAAAACCCACCCAAAAAAAGCCCCAAAAAGCCTTAAAATGGGATAAAACCAGGTAAAAAGAGAGAAATGTGTAAATTCTGAGCAGCTTTCTGCAGCCCACCAAAAGGCCACCACTGCTGAGAAGTCAGGAAATGCTGCTTTCAGTGTTTATTTACCAGTCACACACAGTGGGGCAGTAAAAAAAATTATAATTCTTTTAAAATGCTTTTGAGATGTTAAAAACTATGAAGGGATTATTTTCAGAAGAACAGCTACCATGCCCTTTATACTCAATTCAAGCTGCAAGAGCTCAAGAATCAGAAAAATCCAGCCAAAAGTATGAAGTCAGGGGGGAAAAAAAGGAAGAAAACAAAGGAAGAGGAAGGAAAAAGCTCCCTCTGGAGTGAGTTGCAGGACTTCTCCTGCAGTATCTAAATATAGTTCACCCTCAGCCCAAGTCAGTGGCCTTTGAGCTTTGATGGAGGACATCATTGAAGAGCAGGGGATAAAAAAAGGAGGGCAATTCCCACCACCGAAGGGTTTTCACAGAGCATGTATTTACTAAGTCTAATGGATAACTAAATGTCTTTCTAAACATTCTCATCATCTCTCCTCCCAGTTAATATTAGAAAATCTGGACTAATTGGTTACAGTAATTCCAGTTAATTCTGTTGAGTAGCCAAACACCAGGGTTTTGTGTGGGAGCAGCCGGCCTGATGACAGGAAATAAGAGCAGGTAAACAGATGAAACTACAAATAAGGCACATAAATGATAAATAAGTACTACCAATAAATCTTGCATGGAAGCTCTTCCTTGCACTTCATCCTGCTCTCTTTCAGTGCTCTGAGAGGTTTTATCAACCACATGTGTGAATCTTTGTGGGTCTTTATAGCTAAGGTCCAGAAAAATAATATCTGGATCTCTATCTCAAGGTTCCTTTCTGCAGTCAGACTGATAAACCTCAAGGCGTCCCCTACAGAAAACAAGAGGTGTAATCACTGGTGAAGTGCCTCTGCTGTGAAATGTAAGGATTATGCTGCCCTGACAATCAGGGTTTTCTGGTTCCTTCAGCCTCCGCAGCACTCCAAAAGGTCAGCCAGGACAAGAAAATGAGCACAGATAAATAAAGCCAGAACACTTGTCTCCAAAGGTGCATGAAGTTTCAGATCACGTGGGAAACTACCTTGCCCTGCCCATCCCTGTAATAAACCCAGAGAACACGGGCAGGAAGAAGGGACACGTCTGCAGGACTGCCAGCAGGAAGGGACTTGCAAAATGAAGATGGGGAACATCCCCTCCACGAACAACTTGGCAGGAGGCTGAAAACTGTCCCTCAACAGCTGTACGTCCCAGAAATCCATGTGGCAAAGGTGTCTTAGAGCATGAAGAACAGCTGCATCAAAAGATATAAAAAAAAACCACAAATAAAATGCTATGGGCAGAGAGGCGACCTGCTCTCCAGCTCTCATTAATGCACCTGGATCTTCAATGGTTTTGGTACATCAGACTGGTTGAAATAATCTGGCAAATAAAAAAGAAAAAACAGGTAGAAAAAAAGTTGAAAACTCCATTACTGATGACTTGGAAGATTAGGCTAACTCTTGAGGAAACTCCCGAGAGTATTTGGCAACAAAAAGCACTTGGCAACCTTGCACTTCTGCAGGTATGTTGCTCTTCTGGATTGTAGAGCCACCCTAGATAACAAAAACTGGCTCAAAAATTAATTTTCTGCTTATTAAGCCTGTGTCATCAACTACTCTGTCTCTCTCGCTCAACCAGCTTTTACAAAAATACACTTATTTATAGTAAATTTGGATATTACTCATGCTCAAGATTCTTCATGCATGTCTCCTGAAGGCAGCTTTCCACCAACTGCAGTAACACAGAAGGAAAGAGCTGGCAATGAGCATGAAACAACTGCACTGGGTAAATTCTGTGAAACATTTACAGCCAGGGACAAATGGTGTGAGAGGGAGTCAGGGTGTCACAGTATTCCTGCTCCATGAAGGCACCTTGCTGGAATGGCAGGAGTGCTATAGCCCCCACAATTTAGCAGAACTTTTTACTGGGATGGTTTTTAAGAGTTTTACGCCCTCCAAGCATACATGAGAGAACACAGCTAGGGAAGGAGGTGTGCCCTGTTTAAATAGCTGGGTCTACACTTACAGCAGCTGTAGTGATTTCTTAAGTCACTTTTCTAGAGTCAGGACCGGTCTTTTGCAGCCTGTTTTTGGAACATGCTCTACTTTAACCCTTGGTAAAATCTGTTTCCTGAGAGATGCCTTCACATGCAAGCAAAGCCTCCTGAGATCTTCCTGTGCTGTCAAAACCAACCAAGATCGATGCAGATGCACACAGATCCTCCCTCACTGCCTGAACACAACATTTGGGGCTACACTGCAGCATGGGCTCATGGAAATGATGGTGACCACCAAACAGCCACTTCAAGGATGTGTTAAAACCAGCAGCTGGCTCCCCCCACCTGCAAACAACAGCACGGTGCTGGTGCTTCCTCTCGCAGAGCTTGGAGTTAAATGGCTTCGATCTGTCAACTGCAGGTTTGGGCAGACTATGCTTATTATGTTTTTCTTATTACACATCCAGGAAGTTCCATCAAGTGCACTGACATCCTCCTAGATGTCAGGATAATGAGAGTGTCCCATTAATCAAGCCTCAACAGGGAATTTAGCAGGCTACACGTAAGATGGAGCAGCTCGTGAGGGAAGGCTGAGAGAAATGGATGGGGTGGTTCAGCCTGGAGAAGATGCAGGGTGACCTCGCTGTAGCCTTCCAGTGACTGAAGGAGCCAAAAGGAAACACAGAGAGAGACTGTTTACAAGGGATGGAGTGCCAGGACACAGGGAATGGCTCCCACAGCCAGAGGGCAGGGTTAGATGGAATATTGGGAAGGAATTGCTCCCTGTGAGGCCCTGGCACAGGGTGCCCAGAGCAGCTGTGGCTGCCCCTGGATCCCTGGAAGTGTCCAAGGCCAGGCTGGACGGGGCTTGGAGCACTCTGGGACAGTGGAATGGGACCCTGCCCATGGCAGGGGGTGGGATGGGATGAAGGTTCCTTCAACCCAAACCACTCCACGATTCTATGAAGACACTTTTTCCCCTCCTGTTCTAACCTGGGATTTACAAAGGATGAAACATGGGAAAACAGTAAAGTCCTTCTGGGTTTGTTGCTTACAATTAAGAGGAAAACCTGAACTAATTAAAGATGTGGGGCAATTGCAAATATACCGTTAAGCCATATGTAAGCAGAGTGAAATGGTAGCAAGAACTTATGAATGAGGTAACCCTGAGAAGTGAGATAACAGAAAACCAAGACTCAGCAATACAAATACATTCATTTCAGGAAGGATTTGTGTGTTCCAAACTAGCAAGAATTCCCTACAATAAACTCTCATTCTCCCAGCACTGTCCAAGGCTCTAATTTTGAGATTTTCAGTAATTGCAATTATGTAAATACCATTGCTGGAACATATTTTCAATGTCTGTATTTTGCTCCTCTCAACGTCTGTTTTATTTGCATTAATTCTAAAATTTGCACCAGGCATAAGATTTAAGACCAGAGAGAATGAAGTAACAGCTCCTGCTACGTGGCAAATTCCAGCACGCCTGGGTAAAATGTGCATTCTAAAGGACATAATAGTAGGAATATTATTAAGTATCACATATGTACTGTGACACACACGAGAAACATTAGGACTGCAGGAGACGTCCTACATCTGATCTGTGTATTTTGTACCATCTTCTCCTTGTTTTAGTTAGCAGTTACTTTGAACAGCAGAAAGAATGATTACTGTTTCACAGAATATAGTGGCCTGCTCACTGACTACGTTTCCAATCCTCAGCTGTATAAGCATGGATTTTGCCTGGATTCTCCTAACACATTAATCTGAGAGTAATGCTGAGAAGAGAAACCATATACATCAGAATGAAAGACAATCAAAAACCGTTTAAAAATTTTATAAGCCATTTAAATCAATAATGGAGGCTGAGTTTTAAGTGTTTATCTCCTCTAAGTTTCCTTGGAAGGAGAGCAGATAAATAAATATAACTCCTAAGTGCTGGCAAAATAAGGCACCAATATATTCCAGTGAGGATACAGAAATACAGCTCTGATGCTCAGGGTGGTGCAGATTGGAAGATATCCAAACCAATACTGGGAGAAGAACTAGCCTAAAATTCAATTACAGGCCTGGAAATCCTCAAGCCCAACATTTAGGACGTTAACAGTTAGATTCAAATGATATTAAAGGTCTTTTCCAGCCTTAACAATTGTATGATTCTATCAACCTAAGATGACCAGTATTAGAGTCCCAAAATGACTGTATGCCTGTTATAGCCTTTAATATCCACTCTGCTTTTCCATCCTCTCATCTTCTGCATCCCCTCTTCCCAAAACCACTCCTAGTAGGTGGGAGAGGATGTTGGAAAGACTCCAAACAAGTTCTGCTCTCCTTTTCCAGAAGGCAGCAAATCTTTCCTCCAGGAGAGGGTTCGAGCCAGCCCGGGGTGGCTGTGTGCATCAGTCCCACCAGGGCTGGGATACGGTGTCAGCTCCCTTGGGAGAGGTTGGCCATGGAAAAGGAGATGCCCCGTTGTGCAAGACCAGGCAGGCAGGGATGGATCCATCCCTGTTCTCCCGCAAAATTTCAATGTCTCCTTGATCAGAACATGAAATAGCGCACTGAAACCCTACAAGATCAGTCTCCTCAGATCTTCACCTGGTATCAACCATCGCAAAAGAAAGATATTTCAAAAATACCACCCAATTGCACCACCCCAGGGCACATACCCAAACCACTTCAACAGATTTCTGTCTAACCTGTTCTCCAAAAACTCCTATCCCACAGGTTTTCCCAACAGTCTGTGTTTCATTTTACCACTTCCCTGAAAGTTCAAATGTTTATCCTACTACCCAGCTTTAATCTTTGCCTGATGCTTTCCTGCTTCTCTCAGGAGTCATGGGAAAAAAACGATTGCCCTGCCTTTTAAAGCAACCTTTCCTATACTGGATGACTGCTTTCCTTCTGTATTTTTAAGCTAAACAAATCGATTCCTTCCATCTTCCATTACAGCTTACGTTTGCTAAGTGTCCTATTCTTGTCACTACCCTCTGGCTCTTCCCCATCTGCCCACATCTTTCCTACCAAGCATATTTCCAATTTCAGCCACAGTATTTAAAGTCCCTCTGAAGTCAGGACAGATCACATGCATTGCCCTTTTTTTAAAATTTTTTAAATTCCTGTTTTTAATTCATTACCTCAAACAAGCGAGGTTGGCCTACAATGGATACAGGGTGCACCTGTAAGCTGTGCATTCATACTCAAAAAAACATAAGGTAAAAGAATGTGGAAGGAGAAATTAGCTAAGCTCACCTTCTCTAATGGTTACAAAGCATTTGTGGTGCAGAGCTCAAGATCTCTCTCTCTCAAACCAAAAAAAATGAAGTGGTGGGGATGGTTTGTCTTCCTGCCTCAATGCTTGAAATATTAAATAAAACAATTTGGTTCCAATACCAGGAAGTAAAAAATTCACATGTTCTATGACTCACAGTCCATCAAGTCTTCTTAAAATTAACCAAAATCACATGCAACACGCACAACAGGTGATCCTAAAAATTTAAATTTTGCTATCAAAACTGACTTCCAAGTCTAGAGTTGATTTCAAGCCATTTGCAGACACTAAGTTTTAACACAGGCTCTATTTTCTTTTTAAGTGAGGTGAGTGAAAAGATAAGCAACTCTAAAACTTAACGGGATTGTCCCATCACAGGAATGTTGAAAAATCATGGAGCAGTATGTCCCAAACAGAGAAGCTCTCTGCCTCAGTCAGAAGTGCACTCCCATGCATGGTCATAAGCACAGTACTTAAAATGAGGAGAAAACTAGAGTTTAGTATGGAGATATGGCCTCATTTTTCACTGCAATGTTGTACTATTAGCATTCAATTACTTCCCTATACTTAATTAACTCCTTGTTGAATCTTAATGTGATAATGAGAACTTTAATTCCAACCATATACCATGTCAATGCTATGATCCTAACAGCAAAAATAGATTTTATTTAAGTCAGCCAAGCCCCATAATCCCTCTGCCTTTTTATAACACCATGATTGATATAAAAGCACAGCAGATGCATCTGAACAAGAATCTTCCCTGACTGCCACTAAAAACATTAACAAATAAAATCTATTTTGAAATCAAAATCAGTTGGCTGTGATTAAT
Organism: Regulus satrapa; assembly: GCA_013396955.1. Lineage (NCBI taxonomy): Eukaryota > Metazoa > Chordata > Aves > Passeriformes > Regulidae > Regulus > Regulus satrapa. The sequence continues at coordinate 692,811 of VWZN01006639.1, forward strand.
AGTTCTCACTTGTTAATCTCTCTGGAAACTGAAGAGCAGCAGAGATGGTGATCGAGATCCTGTACCTGTGTCCTCTGGTTACATCATTCCTTCTGACAAAACTTTCACCTTTTGAACACCCACAGCAGAGACCCATAATATGGATCTCTCTCTCAGCCCTTCCCTGCCTCACACTTCATAAACCCTTAAAACCAGACTAGAGACCTACGAAACCCAGAACTGCAAGACTCAGCAAGGAGCACACTTGACCTTCCAGCAGGCTCTTCAACTCTACAAGAAACACCAACAACAAACAGATCACGCAACTTTACCGAGAAAACTGGAAACATCACGCTTGGCACTCAGCAGCCAAATCTAACAATCTGACAAGCCCTAAACTTCCCAACCTGAAGGATTGCAAAAGCAGTTTTGAAACAAACTGAGGCACAAAACGTGTGTGAGGATCATGTGTTTTCCCCACCAGTGAAACCAGAACTGCTCTAATTCCCTGACTCCTCACAAAGACCACAACTTTCCACACCACCAAGGCTTTGGGACATGGTGGAGTATGTCCTTAACAAAACATGTGCCTAAGTTCACTGCTAACAGTTCTCCTGATGTAAACTTGAACCTGGGCACATGTTTGCTCCTGGATCCGCAAAAGCACTCAAAGGACTCTTGCATGTCAGGGAGGTGCCCAAATCCCCTGTAGGTCAGTGGCTGCACAGGGGTGCACTGCTCTCTGGAGACTTATCCTGCAGTTATAAAACACGATGATAACCGGAATGACACCTTGCTGGAAGGACTCTGATTAGAACAGCTGGGTAAGGTCTGCAGGGAGGGAAAGCCCACAGGGAAGATGGGCATACAACCCGCCCCAGGAACAGCATCCTGTGCTATTGGCAAAACTGCTGAAATAACCTTCAGCGGAGAAGGGAAGGGCGAACAGCAGATGGGGATCACAAGATGAGGGCACATTTTATGATGTTTAAACTTCACTTAAACAACAGCCATCATCTGAGTGTAATGAGCAGAAGGAAATACGTTCCTTTCCAGCCAAGGCTCCTGTACTCCTATCTTCTAAATGAAGAGTCACACATGGCCTAAACCTACAGCTATAAATAAGCAGGTGGTAACGTTGCACTGTCCTAATTAAATTCTAGGGTCATTAAATCTTTTCTGTTACTATGCACAGGGCTTGCTGCTTTGCCTCAGCCGTCGCAAGGCCTTGCCATGCGCTGCTCACCTCAGTTCCTGCCTCAAACCTGAGCTCCCGTGCCCATGGATTCTCTTCTCCAGCCCTCCCACGGACTTGCCTGCTGCTTGGCAGCACCAAGTGAGCAATCTGTGATCATGCAGCCCCACACTGGGATGGTTCTCAGCTCTCTCCCCTGTCCCCTCACTTCTGAAAGGAGCTTCAAGCAGCTCGCTCTGCAGCTGGGGTGCAGGGAATGCTCAGGGTTGAATGTTGTCAAGGCTAATCTGGGAAGACAAATGCTTAGATGATTAGGGAGTCTGTTGCTAATCCTCAAACTCAGAGTTTAGTTTAAGCCCCAAATTCCTGGGGCTTAAAATCGCTTTCAATTAATTTTAATATTAGGCACGCTGGGCTCTGGGGGAATTGCAGAGCCACCACCATGGACACTCAGCACATGTTCTCCTGAAGTGACCAGAAACTCAGGCCAGCATTAAAAGCACAACGCGTGTTCTGAGAATATTTTTCAATATCTAAAGGTATTTCTTTTCCTCTCAGCAGGTCCCTCTCTCATTAAGAGTGCAACTTCACAGTCGGTTTGGAATCATGGAGTGGTTTGGGTTGGAAGGGACCTTAAAGCTCCGTCTGTTCAAGCCCCTGCCAGGGGCAGGGACACTTTCCACTATTCCACACTGCTCCAAGCCCTGTCCAACCTGGCCTCGGACACTTTCAGGGGTGGGGCAGTCACAATTCATGGCCATTTGACTGAGGTCTGACACAACAAAAAAAACCCAAAAAACCAACAACAACAAAATCCCCACACTGCAGAGGAGAAGCTACAGATGTATCAGGAGTAAGTCCTTCATTCCAAACATTCAATAAGCTGGACTTCCAAAATTAATTAGGAAAGCAAATTTTGCAGCATTAATTATCTTGCTGAAAGACAAAAGGATCTCAAAGCATTGTTTTAAGTTCTTTAACATCAAAGTATTGATTTAAATACTGTAGAGTTACTATTTATCACAAAATACAGTACAGTGAATAATGCTGAGGAAAAAAACCCCAAAAACTAGTAATATAATTTAATTCTCTATGCTCTGGAAGTACGCTGCTTCTTGTTATATTTGGTCTCAGCTATCAGCCTGCTGTAAAAGCCAGCCAAGAATTCTTCAAGCCCTGCCAGAGCTACAAATACTGGCCAGAAATATTTGTCATATCACAGCTCAGTTTCCAAAAAGTAAGATGCTGGACTTTTACAGCCAGAAAAATACAAGGCGCAAAGGACAATAAAAAATGAACTTACTTAATATTGTTGGAATGCATCAGATCAAACGAATCCAAGTACTCTTAATCCTGTAGGACTGCAGCATGACAAATACACTTCATTTAGATACTCAGCCCCCGTGAGTCAAACCAGTCTGGAATATTCAGCCTCACAACTGCTGGATGTTACTCAATTAGCGTGAGGCAATGATTTCCAGCCCTCAGCAACCAAGGCAGCCTCCTCCTCTGGAGAGCCAGACAGCTTTACTTTGGATTAAACTGATCGATTTTTCCACTGTGTGCACAGAACAGCACCATCAGGCAATTTGAGTTCACTGGCCACGTTATTAATGGACTTTGCTAATTTTTTCAAAGCACTCATAAAATACAGAACACGGTGTCTTTATAATGAGGTGTAATTGCAGCAGCAGCTTCTGCAACACGTGTATCTCCAAGGGAAATGTGTTGCCACAGACATGCCCTTAAGAATTTTAGGCTTTGTATTTCCTGACTGCAAGGTACAATATCTTCAGCCACAGGCAATCCTATTCATTTCAGCCAGCCCACCTGTTGCAGTAAGCCCTGCTCTCAGGAGGAGGACAGCAGCAGGAATGAGTATCTCTCAAGGAAACCTGTTTGCTGTGCAATTCAGAACCCAGGCATTCAGTAACACTAGTCAAGGTAAATCCCATGTAGACACCTAACAAATTAGGAAAACCTTAGGAACCCTATTGCTTCATCTTGGATTTGCATACTGTTTTAAAGAGGATGAGAAAACCCTTCTCCAAGCTCATTTTGACACAGTATAATGATGTCAAAAGTTCACTACTTATACTTGATCGGAGTATGGCTGAATCTAAGCTCTGACTAATACCAGAGTGCAAAGCTGGCTGAGAAGAAGGTACTTTACAATGGAACATTGTTTAAATGGAGGACTACATCAAGTAGGATTTTGCTGGTATCTGTCCTGGAGCTGGATTTTCACTAAGGGCTGGGATGATGAACAGTAAAGAATTGGAGACTACGACTGCTTTCCAAAACCCCAGAGAGCACCAAGCCAGGAAAGACCTGGCTTTGCAGGATTCAAAGTTATCCTGACAATTTGGAGAGATGTCCTGAAAGAATCAGGAAACCATTCCAACCAGGCCCAAGTCCTAGGTAGTACACTAGCAGAAATAACCAGGAGAATGCAATAACCTATCGATATATCAATAAAAAATAACCAACATGGAAGCACTTGGTTATGCAGTAGCTCTGCTGGACAGGATCTAGAAGCTTGCTGGACACCAGCCATCAATATCCTGCTCTTGCAGGCCAGGCCTCGTCCTGATGCATCTAGAAGCCGGGATGGCTGCAGAACGCGTGACTTGGCTGCAGGCACCAGGAAGGTGTCAGAGAGCAAGAACGACAGCGGCTCCACACGAAGAGGAGAGAAAACGCTCTGTGAGCTAGAGCTCCTCAGCCTCCAAGGTGACAGCAGTGGGACACAACGTTCTCCTGCTCCCCACACCCACAGCCACCCCAAGGACCACGGGGACGCGCAAAGGGATCGGTAACGTGGGGATCTGGATGGCAACGCGTTGAACTAATGCTTTGATGGCAGGGCTCCAGTCCCTGTGCTGTATTCTTGACAATCCCAGCATGCCTTCCCTTCTCTATCAACCCTATTCCTAGCCATCAATCCTATTTCATGGATTCTCAATCTTTTTCCCAGTCCACTCCCAACTTTGTTCCTGACAACTTCTTTATTCACGTAAGGCAATGAGCTTGAAGCAAGAGCAGAATAATTATTTGGTATCTCCCATCCCAGTGTTAAGTTCCTCTTAACTCCATTAATCACGAAGAACCGCTGGCAGCTCCCTATTTGCCAGCAAGATACACCAAAGTAGTAAGTGATTTCACATTCTGCTTTTGAAGACAAGCTATTAAATTCACATACTGTATTACTTTAATCAAGGATAGTTAATTAAGCTGTTCCCCTGATATGAATTTTTATCATTCTGCACCAGCCATACATAAATTCTCTAGGACTCAGACTGGGGCCATGATGCATGTTTGCAATCTGTCTCTCCAAATTAATCTGTCACCACTTGTAAACTCGAAGTGGATCCAACACATTTTGCCTCAAAGGTAACTGGGCTGAGTTTGGGGACACTGGGGACTGAAGGGTGAGTGATGCTGAAGCACCACCTCACAAAAGGGTTCCAATGAATTACAAGGTCACCCACCATGACACAAAACACTGTTAATATTTTAGTCTGTTTGCCTTGTTTTATTTCCTTAAGTGAACTCGGCTTCATGCTCTATGCTACCATTCATCAAATCAATTCAATAACTTATGTGCTCATAGTAATCATCAGCATCCATAATGCAGGAGTCATAAGTGCAGGCCATAAAACAAGGGAGAGCTGGAGTGTCAGGTTATTAAAAACATTAACCTATGATATGAATCTAAGTCTAAATTTATTACAAGCAAAAAACCCCCAACAACTTTCTGTTCCTGGAGCTTAAGGACAGACTAATGCAATGTTTTGCTAAGAAAAAAAGACTTAAAACACAGCAGTCAAGGAGTCAGATATGGATCTCATATCTTTTAAAGTACTCACAGAAGTAGGATAGCAAAAAGAAAAAAAAATGACATCATTATTTGGCTATGTGACTTAATCGTAAGAAAATAGGTTTATGAAGTAAAAAAGTGAACAAAATGAAAACTTGGACAAGTTTTTCAGACATTAGCTGGGAATATTCTGTTATTATGCTGTGAGAATCAGCTGGAATTTACCCCCAGGAAAACAAGGAATGTAGAGAAGATGTGTCATCCCATCTAGCCTTTTGTGAATCTATGCCATCAATCCAAGCCAAGCCTTCCACAATCCCATCCAACCACTTTCAGGTTTTCTAAAAGGCAGACTGATGAGGTTGATGCTCTTTTCACACATCACAATTTTACGTATTTTTTAAAGGCAATACAACCAAACAAGGCAGTTTAACGTGGGACAACTGGATCCACGGCTTCATCAAGAACCCACTGAGCTGGCCCTGGCAAAGCCCCTGCCTATGGAGAGAAAAGGAAATGCCCATCAGAGCACTCAGGTCACTTATATTTTAATGAAGATAGAAAAAACCCTATATTTTGTTTATTTAAGTGAGAAATCAAGTACAGCAGAAGAACAGTTACCAAAACCCAACCAGGCCCACAAGGAATATGCAAGTCTGCTCCATGAGCCCTTGAATCAGCTCTTGGTGCTTGAGCCTTTTATCTGTTTTTTCCATTTTACAGATTCGTTCAGATAAACTCACAAATATGGGTATTTACAAAGCATGACAGAATGGTGTATTTAGAGATTTTAAGTAGAGGAACGTTCTTTCAGGCTCATCCTAAAATGAAACCATGCCAAACTTTAACTCAAGAAACATGTTCTAACACCGAGAAACTTTTATAATTAATCCTCGCCTTAAATCATCTCAGAGAGAATTATGAGTCTAATTACCGTCAGTTGAGAAATTGCTCATGTTACTGAAATGGCTGAAACCGGGCCCTGGGTAACAGACAATCTGAATCCCTCCCATCCCATGACCAATTTACAGCTAAGCCCTGACTCACTGCATTAAGTCCGAAAATATTTCTCGGCATTAGCGACAGCTCATTGCGGGAGGAAAAACGGACACGGGCGTGGGGGGAAAAAAATCCCCTCTAGACTCCACTGCTTTACAGGAGGGATGAAGATAATATATTGCTAAAATAGCCTTTTTTTGATGTTGTCCTTTTTTTTTTTTTAAGATCACCAGGGCTATTCTTAGAGGAGTTACATGGTGTGCAGGTTGCAGCGAGCGAAGGCTTGGCCGGTGGCCAGCCCTGGCTGGGCTTGCTGCGAGGCTGAGCGATGCCTTAGCTGGGGAAGAGATTTCTGCTTGCTTTTCTAATGAAGAAAAGGACAAGAGGATGCAGAGAACTCCATACACAACCAGCTAAGAACGAGCTGTACTCTGGAAAGATGTGCCACCGTCTCCTCGCATCTGCCGTCACCCAAGCCCCGTTTCAGTGCTGAATGTTTTCCCCAGGAAGGAAATGAGTGTAAACACTTCAGAGGCAACGTTCCCATACGGATGTTATTCTTTGGAAAAGCTGGGCAGGACGCGGGACTTAGAGAGCCGGGAGATCTCCAGCAGCAACAAATCCCACAAATATACAAGCTGCTAAACTTGTGAATGCAGCCAAGCCCTTTCAAAAAAAAGAAAAAAAAGAAAAAGAAAAAGGCATGTTTTGACCTTGACTTACTCTTAAGACTCTACGAAGCAACTTAATGCTGGTTATTTCAGAGCCCCACCAGTCACCTGAAATGGCTGAGATTTCCTATGCCTAGCTCAGGTGACTGCCTGGCTAAGGGAACGTGCTCTCCAACTCCACGAGGAAGTTGCTGATGCCAGAGAAGCTGTGGCTATCCCATCCCTGGAAGTGTCCAAGGTCAGGTTAAACAGGGCTTAGAGCAACCTGGGCTAGTGGGAGGCGTCCCTGCCCATCGAAGGGAGTGGAACTATATAACCTTTAAGGTCCCTTCCCACCCAAACCAGTCTGTGATTCCATGAAAGGGTAATCTGGCAAACCCATAGCATTTCAGCAGAAGGGCCACACTACTGGCATTGCTCCAAACAAACTGCCCTCTGTGTTCCAACGCACCTGAAAGCCAAATCTGTCCCTCCTCCCTCTCACAGTAGTTTTGTTTCTTTGAAAGGCTAAAGGGAAGGAGAAAACCCAGGGAAAAGGGCAGCCTGATGGCACTCCTTCCCAAACTGCCCCTCCACGCCACAGAGCCAACATCCAACTATCCACAGGATCAGAGTTTGGGCTGGAAGGAACCTGAAAATCCATCTCATTCCACCCCCTTATACTATCTCAGGTTGCTCCAAGGGATATCTTCCACTGTCCCAGGTTGCTCCAAGGGATACCTTCCACTGTCCCAGGTTGCTCCAAGGGATACCTTCCACTGTCCCAGGTTGCTCCAATCCCCATCCAAGCTGGCCTTAGACAATTCCAGGGATCCAGAGGCAGCCACAGCTTCTCTGGGCAACCTGTGCCAGGGGAGAATTTCTTCCCAATATCCCATCCAAAATGCCCTCTGGTAGTTTAAGGCCATTCCCCCTTCAGATTTGTCATTCCAGACCCTTATCCCAGGTCCCTCTCTCTTGTAGGTCCATACTGGAGGAAGAGAGTAGCACAACACCCCTGTGTTATGCAACTTTCCCCTCACCAGGTTGTGCCTTTTTTAACACCCTGGGCTTTGGAAATTCCCCCCAGGGCACTCTCCTGGAAGTACAAGGATTTTGGAATAAAAGTACTCGTTTGGATGAAATTTTGGGGGAAGAATTGGTAATAATGCGAGCCCATTCTTGTGGTGTTTGCAGGCAGAGCAGCTGCTTCTGATTCTCAACACTTGCCTTCAGGTGCTGCTGCAATACAAACTACATTTAAATACACACACACATAATTATAATATGATTACCTTATTAAGAAGCATTGGCTTTGTGTTCCCATGCAGAGATTATCTGCTGGCTTAATTTTTTTTTTTTAAAGCTGCCTGTCTTTGATGGTATCCCATGGAAAGATTATATATTAGAGCAGCACATGGTCCACAAAGACCAAATGTGGGAGATGAAAGCAGAGCACTGAGTGCTCTGCTTGAGCTCCAACACTGCTTCTTCCAGGAGCAAGGAACAAAGAATTTAAAGCATAAAAAAGGGTTTTCTTCTTAGTGAGAACAAACGTGAAGCTGCGTATTAACTAAGGTCAGTATTATTTAGGTATCTGTATAAACTACTGCCTTCTGTTAGAAATTATTCATTAATTATTTAGGAGATTTTTTAACATACCTTCATATAATTCTAAACACTGTACGCACAAAAGTCTGAATTATCTGCTCAGCTTTTTCTGGATATTGAAGTACCTGCCTTTACTGGCATACACATATTTCCACAGAGGTTTTCTTTCTGTCCCTAGCTTTTTCTTACATAAAGAAATTCTGAACTCTTGAATGTTATACACTTACTTTGTTTCCCCTTCTCCCAGTCCAATTTCTTACTCTTCACCAGCTGAAATGCAGAAATCCCTTCCAACACACAATTGAATCTCCCAACTGCCTTCAGAGCAGCTGGTCTTGCCTATCCACAAAATCAAAGGGAAACAACCTAAGTCCAAAAGCTCAATTATAGTGAAAAGCAGACGAGGCTGAGCCCCTTCCAGCCCTGGTGTAGGAACACACAGTGCAGAAGGATGGACACACTCACTGATTTATTCCTGGAGGTGGCTGAAGCACTGCTAGCTCAGCTGCAGACAGCCCAGCTCCTTTTTCCTGGGAGGGGCACCAGCAACACCCCAAGACCACCAGGAATGTCATCAGTCTCCCCATCCTGCTTTAACCCAGCACCAGGGATAAATTTCCCCCTCTTGGCTCGCAGGTGAGCGAGCGCATCCCGAGTTCACACCAGGTCCGCGGCACACCAGGGTTTGTCAATCCTGTCACCCTGAGCACACAGCAATTAAGGCTAAAGAGCTAAAGGGCCCGTTAATGCAGCTAATGAGCTTCCCCAGCAGCCGTCTCCAGCTCTCTTTCCCTTTCTCTAGAGAAGACGCCATTAAATCAAGATCTTTCCTGCTGATGTGTGCCCTCACATCCCCAAAAGCCTAAGCCTGGGTAGTCCAGCCCCTGCATTTTCCTGCAAGAATGAAAAAGAAAAGAAGTCCACTCAAAAATGTTCACCACTGTTTCAAGTAATTTTGAGCAATACACCATTTTGTCCATGACAAATTTGAAACATTTCCCACCTTTGCTTGTAGCTAGTGGCGCAGCACAACCAAAATATGGAACGAGCAAACACAAAACTCCAGCTTGCAGTGGTGGGAATGCTCCTGCTCAAGGATGATGTGAACATAAAATTGCCCAACAGATGGAAAGCTAACCAAAGCAGTGCCTATTGAAACAGGAAAGTAACATTTTAGTACAACAGACATTGTCTACTTGAAGCTTAGTTAAATAGCCAGTGCTCTCTGATCTGGGAGCTTCTGATTTTCTAATCCCAGAACAGTGGAGTAACAAGGATTTTAAAAAATAGTAGCAAATTCAAAGCTGAAAAAGTTGGCTTGAAAAAAATACGTTAGAAAATTGTCAAATAATGATAACTCTGGATTATGTAACACACTGCTATCGTGGGCTGTTCATGGCAAGAAGAGAAGTTCAGGGCTGCAGAGAGTCCTCTGAGTCTGTTCTCACCTCTCCTTGTGGAGTTTCCGCTCCTTTTTGCCTTTCTTGTCACATTTTTCCCTTCCTCCTTTACCCCTCCAGCCTCTTCCTAGGATGGTCTCTTAACTCCCACTAACACACATTCCTCTTTGGATGCTTTAAGGTCCCTTCCAACTCAAATCTTCTGAGATTTTATGGTTAAATCCCCAAAACTGGGTACTGGAGATCTTTGCATTTTTCATTTGACCAGCTTCAAGTTCACCTTCTTTGCTGCTCTTCAAAGAGATCAGTTAGGAAAGTTTGCAAAAGAAAACACTTTCTACTGAAAAAAATACCTGCAGTATAAACAAGTTCCAGCCAAAACACACTGACTCTACAAAGGATCTGCCCAAAACCAGCCCCAAAAATCACATCCCTCCCAGGGCTTCACCTCAGCTTCAAAAGATCAAAATTAATAAATTCATAGAACGACAAAGGTTGGAAAATCCCTCTAAGACCACTAATTGACTCAGCACTGCCAAGGCCACTGCTAACCACCTCCCCAGGCACCACATCTGTATTGGGTTGGGGTCTCAAATGGCACATCCCTCCCCCCCTTTTCCAGATGCAGTACTGTATTCAGACTAAAACTGAGAGATCCTAAAGGCTGTGTGGGTAAACATCTAATGAAGCACCTATGGATGGATTTGTTGTTACCTCCATGCTCTACAACAGTCTGAAATTAGCACCTCACCAGATACGGAAATCCCAGGCCCTACATTTCCTCCACAACCACTCTGACTCAAGGAGTCCCTGGAAACAAAGTGTGAGCAGACCCACATAACACCTATAATTAAATGTGAACAGATGAAAGGCTGAACTACTTTGCTGCTATCACAAACAGGTCAGGAGATCACAGCTCACCAGTGGTCAGTACTCCAAACTGGGACTCTCAGGCCATAGCAGCTGCCTGGATTTACAGCTTTAGTCTCTCTCAGTGACTTCTGATGATTTTAGGTATTTCTGCATGATCCATTCTGCTTGTATCTTGCCTCATCTTCTGTTCCAAAACAGCAGAGTTAATAATTAACACCTACTAGGCAATTGCTGAATAGCAAGTACCAAAACAGAGGATACAGAGCTTCTCCTGCCAACAGCTTGCAAAACCCTACAGCTCATCTTTCTTAAAGCTTCAGTTCTGCAAGTGTGGAGATGCTCGTGTTCTTTTAAAAAAATAATAAAAAGAGTAAAAAAGAATCTGAAGATTCCTGATCCTCACAGGATCGTGGAAGAAACTCTTAAATCAAGAGCTTGCCATCTTGCCATGACTGCTGAACTCTTTCACCAACAGCTCTCTGTCCATCCTCCTCAACAGCATCAGCTTTCCCTGAGAGCAGGGGAAAAAAATCCCAGAAACTCACCTGTTAAAATGATACAGGCATAGAAACAACCCAACCTGTATGGAAAGTGACCTGCTTCCGCAAGCGACAGTGGGAATGTCCCTGCAGGTTTTGCAAGAATCCCTTCCACCAACAATGGGGGCTGGTGAACCACCTTCCTGAGAGCTGCCCATCACTGCCACATTTTCTCCACCATCAAGCCCACAATTACATGTTGCTCCCAAACACTGTTAGTTAAATACACTTTGAAATGAAAATAATTCTATCTTTTTAAGCTTTCGACTTTAAAATCACATTCATCAAGAACTTGAAAAACCGTATCATTCTATCTCTCCATAGGGCACTGTGCAGATTTCTTCAACAAAGGGGGAAGAAGAAAATGAAGTCTGGTCTGAGGAAATGCACCTGGTAAAAATAATTCCATGCTAAAATAATTGCTAAAAATATTTATTAATGGCATTCATTTATCTTCTAAATTTTAAAAATTAAACACTGGAGGAAAAAATGAATACTTCTTCCCCAGAACCATCTTAATGGAATCCAGAAGAAGAATATTAATATCCAGTGCAATAGTTTACTTTGATGTCTATATAATATGCAGTGACCCGTAAGTGGAATGAGCTAAAACTGTCATAAATTCATTATGAGAAACCATTCTTTGAAGAATATCAATGCAAATTTGAAATGAAATGGGCAATATGGAAATGAGCTAATTGCACAGCGTTTAAAATAACTAGCTCCAGTAACCATGTCCTTTCTGTGCACTTCTATTTCAGCTGCAAAAAACACTGGAGAGGCTGGGTTATGAAAACTGAAATGCTGTAATTACTTAGTACTGATAGTGATAGGGGAGCATTCATTTAGGATCTCAGACTCTGGGGGAAAAAGAAATCCAAAGGATGATTCTATAAATCTCATTTCTCTGAGAAAGGAAACTTCAGATGGCATGCAGCATAAGAAGTGCCAACCCCAGCCCTGTCAGCAAAGACTGGAGGAAAAAAACCCCTTATTTTCTAGGGAGTTTTCTAGGTATCATCTTACAGAAGCAGAATGCAAAATTTCTCTTAGTATCCTACGAAGGTCTGGGTTTGAAAGGGACCTTGGAGCTCATTCCAGTGCCATAGCTAGGGACACCTCCCACTGTCCTCACTTGCCTCAAGCCCTGTCCAACTTGGACACTGCCAGGGATGAGGTACCAGGCTTCCAGCACTAGAAAAAAGGTATTTTTCTCCATGGATCTAGAACATACCTTCCCCAGGTGGGGCCATTCTCCTCTTTGCCCTCTCTGTCTCAATGCTGCCCTGTCTGGAGGGATCCACACCTCTGCCCTCACAGGTGCCCGGGGCAGGGGCCAGGGCTGCCCAGCCCACCCAGCTCCTTTATCCCAGTGTGAACCCTGCCACCTCGGGCAGAAGGAGGCTGGTATCACACCTCTCCCTCCTTCATCTGCTTACTTTTGAATTTTAATCACTGGCTTCCCTTCACTCACTGATTTTGGAGCTGCATTTTTGTAGTGGCGGCTTTTGTTTGTGGTTTGTTTCTTCAAGTGGAGGGAGGAGAGTCCAGATGCGGAGCAGCTCCATGCTGGGCTGTGAGGAACCTGTGGGACCTGTTCCCACAGAGCTGCCCCGGGCCCTGGGGTTTGGCTGACACAGCATCTGGGCAAAGTGGAGGCCTGTCCCTGTGGGAAAACGTGTGGGAGAGCAGGCTGGCTTCGGAGCCCTCCGCTCCCTGCTCTCCCAGCTCTCAGCAGCCCAGGAGCTGTGGGGAGGAACAGCACAGGAACCTCTGCACATAATCCCATCTCCACACACATCTGGTGATGCTCCCTTTGTCCTCTTAGCACTCCGTGTCCCAGAGACCAAAGGTCCCTTCCAACCTAAACCAAGCTAGGATTCCGTGATCTGAAAGCAGAAGGGAAAATAGGGGGGCAAGACGCGAGAGAAATTGACAGCCTCTCCTTTATGTATAGAAAATATATTTCCAGATTTTCATCTTTTACAGTGGGTAATGAACCAACAGGATGAAGTTTTCCTAACACTTTACTGGAACTGGCCCTGTGCTGGTGGATTGGGGTCCTGGAGAACGTCACACACAGCAAGGAAAGCAAACAAGGGGCCAGGGCAGGATTTTACACACCCAAACTCTTCAGGGTAGACAAAACCTGGGAAAACCTCTTCCTTCTAAGGGCTGGAAGGCTCTCGGGCATTTTTGGTTTCTTTCCCCTCATAAGCAGAGCATGAAGCATGAGCAAGTTCTATCCTGAAACTGTGTGTTCTGAACCACTGCCACGGCACAATGGTTTAAAATAAATAATTAGGACATTAGAGAGAAATCTTCACACTGGAATATGCATTAATATGTGCTAACTTCAGTTTTTACAAAGCTCTTCACCAATGTACTGCACAGTTCTGAAATAAAAATGCAGTTCTGCATTTAAAACACTGCAATTCATATAGCAATAATAAACAGCACTGGCTTTAAGTATTTGAAAGTACCAAATTAATTATATTTTCATGCGTAAATTTGCCCTCATAGTATTTTACATCTGTAGGAAGGAAAACACCACAAATATCCCTGATAAACTTAGTGGTGGCTACTTTATTTCTTTTAGCTGGCTTTTTTTTTTTTTAGGTTTTTTTTTTTAGTTTTTTTAGTTTTTTTAGCACCTAGATTGGGCAGGTTGGTAATGGAATTAAAACGTATTTTCCTAAATTGATGTGGAATTCCACATATACCAATCCCTGCACTGCACATAAAAAATATTTATGATTGATGTATCTATAACATGAATTTTACATCTTGTATATAATATATGTATTTAAATAGGGGTCTTCCCTTTCACGTATTACATTTTATATGGTTATTGAGGTGTTTCATTCTGCATTTTCTGCCAGGCTTTTAATTTCACACACTTCATCTACCAGATATTACTGTCTACTTTAAACACATCACTACAGAAAATGGTAACTGGTGGTGAATACAGAGTCACGGAGGCGGGGGGTTTGCAATTCCAAGTAATGTGGAGCTGGGTGATAAATGGAGAACAGCAGCTGGGCTGAGAAGCTCAAGAGAGACAAAAATCACATTTGCAGATAAGTGGAGTGGAAATTTGTGGAAATTGGGTAAAACAAAAAGCAAAACATTGTTATTAAAGGTGGAGTGAAAGGTAGCAAGAGCAATAGAGAGGCAATTTTCTCCCAGCTCCAGCAGGAATTCATCTCAAGCTCTAACATGCAATTTCACGAGGGAACTTCAGGATGAAACGAAGGATTGTATCTAATTGTTTTGAAGGTTTGGATAACAAACCATAATAATCCCAGGAAGTGGCCTTTTGTGCCAGTACAGCCCAGAAAAGGATGAATAAAAGTTATAAAACATCCAAAACCTGAACTGCAATAAATATCAAGATAACCACCCAACAGAAAAGAAATGCAGCTTTAGGGATTTGGGATTTTCAGGGATATCTGTACCATGACAGCCCAGTTCAGAGAAAGATTGATCTGGCTCCTGAAGTTTGCCAAAACAATGCTAAGCTGCAGAAATACCACACACCTTCTCATTTTATCTTTGCAGTAGTATTTTACCACGGAAAGCCAGGAGTGCTGCGAGAGTATGGAAATGAGGACAAATAAATTTGCCCTATTATGAGTATTAAAAAGGCTGTTATGTAATTGTACTCTATATATTTAACATGATGGTGTAGAGCTAAACAGTCCTTTCCAAACAAAAAGTTAACTGGTCTTTATTAATGTGTTACTTATTTTGGTCATACTGGCTTGTAAAATATTAATACTGCTTGAGTTTTGGCATTTCAAAGTGACAAATCCATGTGACTAGCCACCACTAGCTTTGGCTAACACTTAGAGCCAAAAAGACCCCATCCAGATCTGCTGGGCAGCAAACTCAACGCTGCCAGAACTCCCTTTGTTTTGGAGAAGTCTTATCATAAAACCTTCTCCCAAGAAGATGGAGAAATGCAGGAGAGGTTTGCTAGAGCCACTGTAGAGTCATGGGGAGCTGAAGTTTAGTTTTAACACAGGGTGGAGTTCAGCACCACTGGCACCAAGCTGGGCATGGAGACAAAGCCCAGGGTCCCATTAAACCACGCCTGCCAGGCCTTCTGAACTCACAAATAACCATCCAAGCTGCTCATTTACCTCCAGGAATAACAGCACACACATGACCTTCTTCCATGCACCATCTCACATGAAAATCAGCACAGCTTCCGTGTTTTCTTACTTGTGTGTAAATACCTCTACATGCACAAACCAACACTTGTGATTTAGAAACCTATATAATACGTACTACAAATGACTTCTTTCTTTCACCTATCTACCAGTTCTTCATTGGTCTGATTCCAAACATCCCGGGTTTAGCTGAGCAGCCACCGAAGCACATGGAGAGGTGACAGCCCCGGCTCTCCAGCTAATCCTGCTACATCCCATTCCCATCCTGCAGGCTGGGATGTGCATGGGATGTGGGACTGTCAGCTCAAGGGCAATGCCTCTTTGCTTTGAGGGTGGAGATGCTCCAGAAAGTGTCAGAGGTACCTGGAATGAAACCAGGAGCAGAGAGATCCCAGGGGCAGAGGGAGAACTGGAGAAACAACCTGATAAAGAAGTGAATCAGGTCTATGAAATACAAAGGAACAGCAGGCAAACAAGCTTAGTTTATCTTTTCTTATTTTATTGGTTTTTTTCTCCTTGTCAAAAGCCTACATTTTAATCAAAGGGGGCCTTTGATTCTGCCAGAAAATGTCTTCCCATGGAGCAGCTTGTGTTTCCCCTGGCAGACAGCCCTAGCACAGCCATTCCCATTGGCACCGTGTCTTCAGAGCATTTCTGCTTTGCTGTGCCAGACCTGCTCAAGTTTTGAGCCCTGCTTAAGCCTCAGGTTGAAGCTGAGAAGGTGGTGGTGATTCACTGACAGAGCCTCATCTCTCCCACAGACACCCACACTTATACCAGCCCTTCTCTGGCTCTTCCTCAAGCAGAACCAAAGCCTGGGGCTCTGACCTCAGCACCCAGTGCGAAATGGCAGTTTCCATGATCACTGCTGTGTCCTCCCATTCTCCTCATCTACTCAAGTGACTTTCTTTCCCCTGACTCAGAAATACTGCAGCACCAAAGGCTGAGATGGCAGCTCATCTAAGAGTCTAAGTTGCAAGGGAAGCGAGTTTATTTTCACTTGAGCTGAGATCTCTTTTTTTTTTTTTCAAGCAAGACTTCAAAATACCTTAAAAAAGTAACAGAGATGATAATGGGATGGAAAAATTCAATGGCATCTGAATAACATAATCCAAGCACCAGTATCAGGGGGTAAGATAACCCACTTAGAGCAGTTCCCAGACACTGAGGTTGCACATCTCATCTGGGCTGTGTTTCTGAAGGGGATGTGAATTTGCAGCCCCGTGACAATAAAGAAATGTGGGATTAAGAAAAAAGAGAAGAGGAAAAAGGGCCAGTTGATTCTCCCACCACCTTTTCTTGTTCCTAAAATTTCAGTTGCCTGGAAATGGCTGATGAGAAGATGGGATTATGTAAGCATTTGCCAACCTCTCACACGTTGAGGAAGTTAAAGCCTCAGTGATGGGTAGCTTAATCCATCTTCTAAGCAGTAGGCTAAAACATGTTTACTAAGGAGAACTCAAACAGTGAAACCCCTTTAAAAAAACCAGAAGTGATGAGTACTTGACAGTTCACAGGATTAAGAAGCTGCATATATCACAGTCAAGGTAATCTCCTTATAGTAAGATGAGGAAAAGGAAAATAAAGCCTTTTTGGTGGGCAAGACAGTATTGTTTTAAAGCATATCCATCCTGTCTGGATGAAGACTTTCTTGTGTTATTGCCCTTTCTTCCCCCCCCGATATACATGACAGAGAAGAGCTACACCAGCCTTCCAAATCCTTATTGATGTATTTTCCAACAAACTCACTGCTCCCATCAAGCATGACCCACCAATAATAAAATAAGCAGCACTGTGCTCTTCCTACGGGTAATCAGGTGAACACACGGGTGCTACAAGACAGCTAGCACCAACCCAAGTGCAAAATAGCTTGAGCTAAGCTTTGAACAGACCTTCAGCAGGTGTGTCACCCCAGCAGACCTGAGCTTTCCTGAGCTCTTCCTCGCTGTCACTCCAGTGACATGGAAACTCCTGCAAATACTCTCATTTAACTACAGCTGAAGGCCAGTAGAAAATCTAATGTTATATCCAGAGCTGGAAGGAACTCTCAGGGATCACCGACTCCAACTCCTAGCCCCACATAGGACACCCCAACAATCTGATAGAAACCTCTAAAAAACCCTCTAAATCCTGCTCCAAGCTGAAGTTGCAGCACCCATTGGAGCATCAGCAATGCAAAACTGCAGGTAGAGAATAGCTGATCTGGAGGTTGAAGAAGAAACCGTATTGCCTGCTGCTCAGCCACAGGATAGGGCAGCAAAATGAACTCCATGTGCTACAGGAATGCACCTGTAGTTGTGTAACGTGAAGTATGGGTATCTAGGAGAGGAAATATAAAGTAGCCAGGTTGCTGGGGTTCACGTCTTCATGAGAAGTAAAAGAATTCCAAACAGTGGCTTTTTTATACAGCTGCCCAATAATGGTAAAAGGCAAATCCCCAGCTGGTGATAATGGTCATGGTTCCACTGGATTCTGCTGCTGATTGTTTGAAAACCCAACCATTCTACGTGAAGGAAAGCTGCACTGAATGAGTGGAACCAGATGTGAAAACTTGCACCCAGCTGCAAGAATTGTGGGATGTCTTTGAAAACTTCAACTGGGCAAAAGCCCCAGCGAGCCAATCACAAAACCTACGGTCCTTCAGCTTTAGAAGAGAAGAAACAACTTCTCAGAAATGCCAGAAGTGATTCAACCGTGACTTTTAAGATGCTTTGACAGCATCTTAGTTATTTCAAGTAGTCCTGAGAGTCTACCTGTGATTGCCTTCCCTTAAGTGGAACTACGAGCTGGCAAAGTGCTCAAATCAAGGCAAAAGAAACACACACCATTTTTGTGACAGCTGTGTTACGAATATATTGGGTTTTTTTCTGTTGCAAACTGCCTTCCCTGGGAATTTTAAAATACAGAAAACCAGCAAGTGTAGAGCAAATAATATCTACATAAGCAGGTCATTTTCTTAATGGCAGGGAAGTGCTGTTTTACTCCAGCTCGTTTGTAACACAGACACACACATTTCCAAATAAAGCGTTTTTTTCAGATCTGCAAGGGAGGGGAGTGACTTATAATCATGGAAGCACTCACTCTAAGATCAAGTAGAGCCTAATTCAGAAAGACAAGCAGGAAAATGTCGTATTTTGCACCTTCCATGAGAGCTTTGCAGGGAGTTGTGACATTTTGGAGAAAATCCTCTCGCCGTGCATAAGCCGGAGCTGGAGGGTGCTGCACGCTGCATATTCCATTACAAAAGCAGAGCCATGTTAGTTTATTAGAGAAGTGATAAGTTCAATCCTTACCAAGTTTTCTTGGTTCCTGGCTGCTATTTTCTGATCATCTTCTCCCCCATTTTTCATGTATTTGACCTCTTCCACTGGTTTGATCCTATACTCATCTGAGCACCAAGAAAAAAAAAAGAAAAAAAAAATTTGAACCAGTGTAGTTCAGCATCTGGGATAAAAACCAAACTAAAACCAAAACAGCTGACTAGAATAGACCCTAGTTAAGCAAAGCAACTAAAAATTACATGTATGTATTTTCAAAGGTTTACATGTGACTAATACAAAGGAAGTTTCCCCTCACTGAAGCTTCAGTAAGAATTTCAGTAGCTCTCTGGTCTGATATAGCGATGGGACCAGGAAACAGGGATGTTTGGCATGTACTCTCTCCCAAATCCTTAAGTTTTCTGTTGAATGTGTTCAATACAAACAAGTTCTTTGCTCCTGCACCCTCCCTGGATTTTCATTCTCAGTGGACCAACAAGCCACATCCAGTGGTCTCTCTAGAGAAGGCTGCTCAAGGATGTTCCTTGCACAGCAAAGCTGATGGAGGCTACTGAAAACGTAAGTTAAAAGCTGGAAAAAAATCCAACCCACGCCATAACCACTTTGCCTTTTCCTGAATTTTATTTTTCCTGATGATACAACGCAGAGTCATAGAATGATTTTGGGAGAAAAGGCCCCATGCTGACCATCTTCCTCTTCCCACTTCCCCCACCAACCACCACTCTTCCTGCACACAAACGTTACCCAGACAGAAATTCAACCTGAAAATAAGGAAGAAAAGTAAGATTCTTGCTTTGTCCTTAGTATTTATCAGCTCTTCAAATTGCTACAATTCCCAGCTCTAATGCCAGTATGGAAATATTATCTAACATACAGTAAACAACAGCAAACCCAAACCTCCAACACAAGGGATTTTTTTCCTTGGTAGGACAAGACGGGATTTCAGGAAAAATCCCTACAGCCTGGGAATCCAGTTCTTGCAGGGCCAACAATGGCCTTGCTCAGTTGCTTTTTGCTCTGGTTATCTTTGTAGCATGTGAATCTATTGGAAAAAAACACCCCGAGTTGTGCATCCACCCTCCTCCAGCCAGGATAAACAATGCAGAAGAGAAACTTCCTCCCATGAAAGCAGAAAATATTAATACAAAGTGAAGTGAGACACAGTACACACGGAATAAAGGGCAAAACTAAACAAATTAGAAGACACTGCACAAACTTCCCTCTTTTTCTTTGGGTTTTCAAGCAATTTCTCTCACTTATACTAAGGGAAAAACAAAGCACAGAGAGATTTTTCTGAGTTACTATATTGTTAAAAAAAGAATCAGTATTATTTAGACAAAGCTGTTTCCAGGAAACTGTTAACCACAGAGTCTAGAAGTTAAATAAGCCTTGCTTTGAAAAGTAAGGCTTATTTTAAAAATAAACTTATTTTTAAAAATACATCACGGCTTTGCATTTGGTCTAGTCCACATCTATACATTTTCTTTATTACAGAGTTCGAATAAACTGAATCTATCAAAGAGAAGTATCTCAGATGCAGAGCCTCAAATCAGATGGAAGAATTTAAGACAGTATTATCAGACTGGTAAATGTGAACAGCTGAGGTTGTTTTTTTTTCCTTTTTCTCCAGTGTAATTCAGCTAGTCTGGAGTGACAATTCATAAACCCAAAAGGGCTGAACACAATAAAGCCTGGGAATTAGAAGAAGCTGATTGACTGCAATTATCTAACTTACATTTTTCTCCCTGCCTCAGTGCTCTCTGTTGTGATTAGCAATAAAACCCACACGCAGAAAAAGCATCAAACTCCCACAGAGGCATGCAGGGATCTGAATGGGGGAACAGATGAGCAAGAGAAAGCAGCACAAAGGACATTTCCCTGCCCACAGCCAGCCCATGGGCACTGGAGGAGAGAGGAAGTTCAGCCCAGCCTTGTGGAAAACGAGGAAGGTATGGAGGGGCTGACGTTCCAGGGCAAAAATAACCTGAACTGTGTCTGCTGCTTATTCCAAGAGATTAATTGTGATCAACCCCCACATCCAGGCAGCAGCTGATCCTGTGGGGATGGTATAGGAGGGATGCTTCCCTGGACACATCATCCATCCCTTGGAGCAAGTCAGCCAGGGCACTGAGGAGCCCCTGCCTGACAGCCAGGGTAATCAGACTGACATGTGAAATTCTGATACACATGGAGAGGATGGAATTTCCTTAAAGATCAAAACTTTTAAATTCAAAATGGACATGGGCACAGATCCTTCAAAAGCTACATCCTTTTCCAGATGCACCCAGTAGCTCTGAAGTGGTGGCAGAGAACTTTGCACAGATTTCTTATGATATTTCCAGCGGTATTTCCAACACCGTTATTTAACTTCAGTACTTTCCTCATGATACCCTAAGTATTCCATGATCTCCAGCACTGCTGGTGTTACTCCCCTCTCCATCCTACCAACTGCAGAAGTGCAGACACCTGGATAATTTATGCCCACGATACACATCAGCAAGGAAGTTTCCAAAAATAAACCAGTCGTTTTTCATAACATTTTTTGGACAAGTTGGATGCACCACAGCGAACAGCAAGCCTTCCTTTGGAGCTATCCAACTTCTCCTTAGGAGAATGGCTTCCCACTGCCAGAATAGCAGGGGTAGATAGAATTTTGGGAAGGAATTGTTCCCCGTGAGGGTGGAGAGACCCTAGTACGGGGTGCCCAGAGAAGCTGTGGCTGCCCCTGGATCCCTGGCAGTGTCCAAGGCCAGGCTGGACAGGGCTTGGAGCAGCCTGGGATGGTGGAAGTTGTCCCAGCCCTTGGTTGGGGGTGTCTGGATGGGCTTTAAGATCCCTTCCAATCCAAACCATTCTGTGATTCTGTGGATACAGACATAAAAAAGAATCGAGAAGCCCCTGAAGATGTTGGCAGAATCAGCCTAGTAATAGAAAGTGTCTTAGAAAATTAATATAAATGTCCAGGCTCTAGTAAATGGTATGTGTTTGAGCAGAAGAAATCTCTGCTTGTATCTCAAAAAGCAATAAAGCTTTGACACAATCTAAAGCTGAGGATCTGCTTTAAAGGCCAAGAGATGATCTCCTGGGATGAAGGGGTTGAGGAGCAGCACTCAGGCTCCAGGGCCTCAAGGAGTGATGGAACAGCCCCGAGTGCCAGGCAGCTCCCAGTTCCAGCAATCCCATGGCTCTGAGCAAGCCCTGCAAGACCAGAGCAGAAAGCAAACGCAGCACCTGCCTGTGGAAAGCCAGGGATCGACTTCATTTTGGTTAATAACTGAGCCACCAACAACTGCTTCACCAGCTACACACAGAGAAGGAGCGAGCAGATCAGAGATATGTCTGAAGCAACATCATTACTCACAAGCTCCCCGAGTTCCCTATCCCAGGCAAAATACCTTCCTTAAAACAAGGGGAACCGATGGAATACAGTGGCAATACTTGTCAGTATTGAGGAGCCTCTTGCTGCAAGGAGGTAAAAACAGATAGGATTCCACTTTGCAAGGGAAAAGAACAGCTAATTAACCACACAGAATTATACAGCTAGGGAGGACACTGCTTGCTGGTGTAACACCTTATTCACAGGCAGGTAAGACAACCTCCTTCATTTCAAATATACTAAATATAGCAATTCAAATCAAATCATTATTTGCAGAGGATGGGTCTTGCACTGCATTATGCTATTTGGAGGATGACACGATATATAGATAGATATAGACTAGATATAGATACATAGACTTTTTTGACTAGGTGAAGACAAAATTTGTCAATTTGTCTTCTTTAGACACATAAGGTAAGGTGTTCAGGAGCTACAGATTCTGAGCTATTAATGAGATTGTTCTGGCAGGTTGAAAGCAATGCAAGTGCAAAAGGGATGTTGAAGCAACACAGAGACCTTGAAATAAATCATGAGGTATATGGTCATTAATAGGTGAATATGAAAATTAAAGATGGGTTGGATGAATGGGCCCTTAATTTCCTCTAGGTAAAACTGCTAATCTAGTTTTGCTCAACAAGGTAAGTGTGACCAGGAGTTGAAGAAGTAAAGGATGATAAAAACCATCTTTTAAGTTTTATCTTCTGATTTCTACTGACATCAACACAGAATTCTGAGGTATTTTGGTCTGAGTGATCAGAAACAAGTCCAGAGAAATACTGAAATGTTGAGTGAGATCCAGTAGAACCTCATTAAGTCTGGCAACCAAAAAGACCTTTAAAATTGTAAGAAGTTCAGAATAAAGGAAATCTGCACTCTGTGTGTATTTACCTTGGTCTTTTTCCTAAATACAGTTTTGTTTCACAAAGAAAAGTGAAATATGTTCATGTTTCTTTCTTGTATAGAACTAAAAATCAAGTACTGAATATGATGAAAAAAATTTGCACGCTATCACTCAGAATGTGATGTATCATATATCAAGAGAAATGCATCCTTATGCTGCTTTCAGGAGTAAAAACAAAATCAAGTCCCATCTTCCATTGTGTGGTATATTACGTAAAAAGCAAAAATTTCCAATAACTCATGTGGGGGAGGAATGGCTTTTCAGGACTGTCACAGCAAATCCTGAGCTGAAGAAAAGCAACTCAATTAAATCAAAAGAAAAACAACATAAATGAACCACAAAAAGACAGAAACATTGCGAGCATAACACCCACCACAAAATCACAGGATATAGACCAGAAAGCAGGAATGCTTCTAGCTCTCAACTGGGGAAAGGCATAGGGAGGAAGAATTTTGAAGCTGAATATGCTGCAAAAATTTCTCAGCAGGCAAATCTTATGAATGAAGATCTCCATCTGGAAACAGATAATTCCACTCAAACATGTCACCCAGTTGCCATGGCAATGTGACAAAGAAAAACAGCACTCATTAATAACAATTTCAGTGATAAATGAGCATATCAACTTAGAATATTGAAACAATTACTGGGTGGGGGTCAAAAAACCGTGGTGCTTCCCATGAGAAAAATGTCTTCAGCACTTCCAGACACGGCTGAGAGTGCCTTTACCCCAGGAATACAGGCAATGACACTAATTCTAGCTCAGCTTAAAGGGAAGAACACCACCAGAAAAAAGCATAACTTCATCAAAGATATCTGATATAGAGTCACTGTGATACAGATATATAGAGAGACTATGACATAGAGAGTCACAGAGTCACTGTGACTTTTGGAGAAAGATTTGTTTAAAAGGCAAGCCTTTAAGTAAGTAAATAAATAGAATGCTGATTTACACTGCATTCCCATTTCAGACATCTAAGGACGAACAGATTTGGTTCCACTG
Source organism: Regulus satrapa (assembly GCA_013396955.1). NCBI lineage: Eukaryota > Metazoa > Chordata > Aves > Passeriformes > Regulidae > Regulus > Regulus satrapa. Next base: position 716,607 of record VWZN01006639.1, read on the forward strand.
TCATCAAGAGAGACGATGGGTGAGCCTCTTCTGTATTTTTAGCAAGATATCAAGTATCAGGCAGGAGGTGAGTGGTACTTTAGTCATACCACCAAGAGGGAAGTTTCTAAACACACCTTCATCCTCCCGTGCCACTTATCTTTCTGCAGTTTCTCCTGCCTTTCTATCACATGACATGCCAAGATTTATCCTTCATCCATACTAAACCTGTTCTGTAAAATAGGAGCTTTCTGTCTAACAGATTCCTCTGCACTGCACTGAGCTCTGCCAGGTGCAGAAAGTGCTCCTACTGCTGTGAATGCCACGGATCAAAGCTTCACGTGCTCCCCTCTCCCAAAGGCTTGAAAGCTCAAAGCTATATTTAGATAAAGGACTGAATTGCTTTTTCTAAAAATATTTGTTAAGAACCATAAGAGATTTTGATGCAATTTAACTGAAACATAAAACAGCAGGTGAGCCACTTAGATACTGAGCACAGAACATGCCAAACATCCCAGAATGGTTTGGGTGGGAAAGGACCTTAAAAATCATCCAATTCTACCCCCTGCCATGGCCAGGGACAACTTCCACTGTCCCAGGTTGTTTCAAGCCCTGTCCAACCTGGTCTTGGACACTTCCAGGGATCCAGCGGCAGCCACAGCTTCTCTGGGCACCCTGTGCCAGGGCCTGCCCACCCTCACAGGGAACAATTCCTTCCCAATATCCCATCTCACCCTTCCCTCTGGCAGTGAGAAGCCATTCTCTGTGTCCTGTCACTCCACCCCTCGTAAACAGTCACTCCATCTTTTTTTGTCAGCTCCCTTCAGGCACTGAAGGCCACTGGAATGTCTGAAGCTTCTCTTCTCCAGGCTGAACAATCCCAGTTCACCCAGCCTTCCCTCACAGCAGAGCTGCTCCATCCCTCTGATCATCTTGACGGCCTCCAGTGACCACCAGCTCCATGTCCTGCCTGTGCTGGGATGCTGGAGCTGGATCTCCAGTGCCTCTGGGAAGGAGGAACACTCCAGGACCCACAGCTGCACTGGTGGGCTCAGCTGTGTTGGGCTCAGCTCTAGAAAGAGCCAGGCTCCACATCAGAGGAAAAAAACAAAATACCAGACCACCAGGACAGTCAAGGAGCAGAATCAGATTGCTTGGGTGGCTGCATTTTCCACCACCTGAGTCATCAGCCTTGAGTGCCACGGGTTCATATCCGTCTGCTCTGGAGGACTGGAAGGCTGAGGGGGCTGCTTAGGTGACTGCATCTCTGTTATGGATGTGGGTCTCAACCGCCTGGGTACCAGAGAAGTTACATCCAAAATCCCCAAAGAAAAGTTAACAGTCAGAGAAAGTAGCTGCAAAAATCCTGCAAATTAATATTTCTTGAACTAAATATTAAGAAATGGAGGAGATCTAAGTGATCTTCTTAGGTCCAGCTTCAAGCACTCACAGAAAGCAGAAGCTCTATGGTTCATTCGACTGTACAGGGCTAAAGCATCTGCTCAGCTGTGGGGGTGGGTTTCTGATCCACTTGGATGTGGGCTGGGAGTGAAATTTCGTTGGACGTTAACCAGTATTGGATGAGCAGCCTGTTGTCTTCCTCTGTTATCAACTCTCAAAGCAATCTATTGACAGGCAGTTCTTGATCCAAGTGATCATGGTTTAACTAACATGAACAGAAACATAAAAATAGCTTAGGAAATAAGCCAACCTATGTTTCTCGAAGGATTATCTGAAAATGTTCACTCAAATTTCCCAAATTAATTTATCTTACTCTAATCCAATCTAAAAATAAAGCCACCGCTGAGTTGAGGCAGTGGACACCACCAGATACTAAACAGAGAACAGGTGCATGAACAACACAGCAATTCTGCCAACATTATCTAAATCCTCTGACAGAACAGCTCTTTAAAAACCAACACACCACACAGATCACAGCACATCTGCAAAGACCACCCTCAAGCACTTCTTCTTCCCACACAACCCTAACGTGTACCCAAGGAACACCAACAACTGCTTCTGCACAAGGCAGATGTGGCTGCTAGGGCTGGCTCTTTGGAGGAAAAAAAGGGATTGACCAATCCAGTGTGACAAAAGCCACCCCCCAAATGGAGGACTCCTGCAGAATTGGAAGGACATTCAGCGAGACAGGAGTAGCTCCTTTCTAAGCCATCCAGCAGCCCCATGGAATACCCAGTGCTTCACAAAACATTGACTCCCTCAAGGATGATGCCTACACGAAAATATTTAGCAACTTCCCTTCTGCTTTATCAAACCTCCCTCCTGCAGGCCCAAACCATGGCATCTTTCAGCAGCAATCTCTCCTTTCCCCCCCGGGTCTAAAGGTGACAGGTGATGGTGAAGCCATCATTTAGCTCCCTTGTTTCTATAGGTTTAATTTTCACATTTGGCAAGTGACTTCCAGAAACAAACCACTGTATGTCAGCTGACACAGCAGGAGATGTGCAGCCGAATCAAGGAGGGGGTTACTTGCCTCCCATCTTCACTTGGTTTCTTCTTACTTCCCTCTATTTGTTTTTTCTTCTTGGTTCCTTCCACTACTTGGTTTCTCAAGCCCCCAAGGCTACTCTACGTTTTAAGATGTCCAAGCCCTGTGAAAGCTGGAGTTGTACACACAATTTTCTACCACATTATGAATTAAGGATTGTTTTAACTAACCTTACAGCAGGGGCACAGGCCAACTGCTCTGTATCTGCCAGGTCTACCCTAGTTGTAGGTAGGCCAGAGGAACCACAGCCTCAGAGGCCATTTCACTATCTCAGGAAAAAAATTAAAATACAACCTCAACATCCCCAAATCCAGTTAATGCTAAACACACAATTTCTGCCTTGCTCGTACTGTCTTTGTGTTCGAGATCTGAGGAAACACCATATGTGAGATGGTATTGGAAAAACCTGCCATGTGATCATATAATTAAAGACTTTTGTGCACTCCTCTGTAATTACAAAGCCAAAGAACAGTGCTGGTGGTGTGCACTCATAACTATCTTTCAGCAACCCAGATTTCTGCTTGTTGAAACGATATAATTCACACACACACACACACACACTATATATATAAATATATATACACGGACCCTTTTTTTTTTTACCTTTTTGTTTTCATTTAATTAAAACATAACTTTGAGGCAGACGCCATGTTGTTCAAAGGAAACCATTTCTCAGGTGAGGGAGATTACAGCCACAGCGCTTGGCAGGAAGGATACCCAGTAAATGCAATTATCTAGGCCACTAAAAAGATGAAATTGAGAAATGAAAGAGGAAACAAGCAGCAGAGAGATTAATTAAAGGAATGGATGGGAGAAAAACAAAGTGTCTGTGCCTTGAAAATATGACTGCTCATATGAAGCCCCCAGGTGGGTGTCTGCATCCAGGCTGCCTTGAACACAGCACAGCATGGCCAGCTTGGAAAGGCTCCTTCAACTCCGTTTCACTGCTCTGGTTTGACATTCTCCCTGGGAAAGTTTAAAAAAAAACCAAACAACAACCCACCAAGCACAAAGTATTTAGTTATTTTCAGATTTTTCATTGTCATTAATGAAATTCCCAGTCTGCTGAGCCTCCCCCTGCCCCCATCTGTCTATGTACTCCACTAAACATTCCTCACTTTGGCACAGAACCTGTCAGGCACTATTCAGTTCCAGGAAAAACACCTAACTGTCCATTCCTGTCAGCATCCCCCGTGCAGCACTGGAGGCCCTGCCTCTTACAGCCCCTCCAAGGTATCCATCCACCCAAAACCAGTCCTGAATGGAGCTGTCCCAAGTGTCCCCTGGAAAATAGGTCATTACCACTCCACACCCTCAAAATTATACATATCCTATAACTGCAAACACAGGATGAGGTGCCTTCAGTTTCCTTGTCAATAAAAAAGCCAATTCCTCTTTCCTTAACAAGCAATGCCATTCTCAATCAGTCAACTATTAAATGAGATTGCTGCCCCGCAACATATGACTTGAAATGGATTTTCATACCCTTTCTGGCATAGTAACTTTCTTCTATTAAAACTAGGCTATCAAATTTTCCCTGCTCATGGACCTCAAAGAGTGTGTGTAAATCAGCAGCTATTCAATTTTTATTAATTCCAATATGGAAGGGACTGAATAAACACCCAGAAGCAGTAACATCTCCTCACTGTCAGTATTTTTTTTAAACCAAGAGGGGAGATCTAACAAAAACGTGATGTATAAAATACAGCACGCACTTCCAGATGCAAAAGATACAGAAGTTAATTACATTATTTTACTTACAGACCATCTAGCACTTCCAAAAGTAACCTATTGGAAAGATTAATATTTTACTCTGGTTACACATTTTCCACGCCTTCTTCCCTTCCCGTGCCCACATGGGATCCCACAGGGGATCCAACATGCATGGAATTGCAACAAACACCACCATTACACAACTTGGGAGACTTCTGCAGAAAAAGCCAAAGCCCTACACCCCCTTTTTTTTCCCCCCTCTGAATAGCTCGAGCTCATTCCTGGAGCCCTAACTCCTGAAACAAAGGCAACTGCACACTCCTTCCCAGCAGCACAGAACACGGAGTGCTCTGCACCCGAGCTGCCTGAACAGCCCCTGCAGTGCTCCCGTGACAAGAGCAGAAAGCAAAGACAGCATTTAAAAGCACCCTAAACCCGATCCTTTCTGCCAGAGCCCCCGCTCACACAGGTAATGGAGAAAAAGTGCACGGCAGGGCACAGTGACACCCACTCAGCAGAAGCCGGGTGTTGTTTCTCACAAGCACACGAGGCAGAAGTCTCCACATTTTCCATTTTTCCCCCCTTTTTTTTTTTTTTCTGATGCTAGTTCAAGGCAGAGCACTGTCAGTCTTGGGCCTCTGACTAAGGAGAACATGAGACCACTTGGCTGTAATATTCATTTTAAAAACCCGTTATGGCACAGTGTTTTGGAGAATTACCTACTGGAAAAATGCCTTTTACATTCACTTCCTCTATCCTATAAAGGCACCTTTGGCTGTGTATGCCAAAGATACACAAATACTTACTGGTCAGGTACCTTTTCTTTGTATTTAATAGCTATTTCTACCAGTAGATATTTACTACTATAAAATCACAGCCTTAAAAATTTCAGTCCTGTGTTGCTGAAATGAACACACCCATGCAGCTACACAAGGCTTACCTGGGGAATTGGGAATTACTCCTCAGATTGAGTCTTTTCTGGCCAAATTTCAGGCTCTGGGGTTTTCTCTTGGTTTTTTTTTTATTTCTCCAAATTCGTGGCCCAGTAACAGAATGCTTGGAAAACGGCTAAAGGAACACTGCAATCATTGAAAGTATATGGCATTTTTAACCATGATATTTTCCTTGTTTGTACCGACAGGTAGGCAACGAAGGCCAGAGATTGTCTCTAAAAGATTAAGAGAAAAGCTAAGTGCGTCTGTACCATAAAATAAACGGATTTCCTTTAGCACCAAGGCTGCCAGAAAACACATCCTGGCTCCTTTCTAGCCAGCGCCAAAGGCGGATGTATGGCCCTATTTATAGCCCACTAATGCAATTGTGAAACGCACACCCCTTGCACTTCATTTGTATGGGCTGGGACCGGGCTCTCCATGGAGCTAAGCAGCTTGGAGGAAAGGTCACTCCCTGGAATAAAACACCAGCTCCTCTCTGCCTCCACTCCAGAGGCTGCAGAGACTCGGGGCCCCCTGGAGCCCCCTGCTCAGAGAGCTTGCAAAAGGGGAAAGCTCCCAGCAAGGAAGTGATGAGCTGCCTGTGATTAATTTCTGCTCCTAAAGCAGGGATATCAACTGTTTCTCCACCTTGGCTCACCTTCTGTCTCTGTACTGTAAATCCTCACTCTAAATGCTGAGTCCAGCTGTGTGTGTATCATTCCGAACCCAGCACTGCAAAGAGCTGGACAGGAACAGCTCCCTTCCACTAAGGAGAACGACTTTGCAGAATAATTCCCCCATCTAATACCATGGCAAGGGGCTGTAAAAACAGTCCAAGAAGATTAACCACCAGAAGAAGGTCACTACAGAGTGCAAGGGCTGTCTAACTAATTCATGGATACCTGTTCTAAGTCCAACTCTGTCTCAGGTAGGAAAACCTCAGCAACCTCTGCATGGCAAAGATCTTCTATACATTCAGGAAAGGCATCTCTTTTTGGGTCTTTCTGATCTGATTTTTTTTTCCCAATAGGCATTAAGCAAAGTATCTTCAAACACTGTTGCTCTACTGCCTGGACCATTTACAGCTAAGCAGTTTCCCAGCACCTAGGTATCTTAAAAGCTACTCTCCCATCACTTCTGAACTGGTTTTCTTCTCTGCTTGATCAGTGAAAATAGTCACTGAAAGCCAATCCTGCCAAAAGAGGCAAGGTACCTTCTCAGAGCCTGCAGGAACCTTTCCACAGACCTGAATGTCATCCCAAAGGAACACCAAATCAGTGTTTCTGCACTTTCAGGGGGGAAAAAATGGGGGAAAGAGAAGGGGAAGGGAGAACGACTTCAATCATTATCATTAAATACAGACCACAATTAATGGACAGCTGCTGTCAGAGTCCAGAGCGCACTAAGAGGCCACAAGCAGCCCCCTGAGACCCCAGCTGCATCTCCTGCCCGTGGACCCAGGAGCTCTGTTTGTGCTGAGACTGGTGCCTCTGGTCCCTGCCAGAGCAGGTCTGCCCATCTCCAGTCCTGCCTCTGGTCCATCTCCTGGAGGGAGCTCAGCCCCACACTGTGTCTCCCCTCTCTCCTCTCCCTGTCCCCTGGGGCTCCTCACTGCATTCCTGGAGTCTGGTTCATTGCCGAGCCTGGGACTGCTCTTTTTGTATTCTTTATGTATCTACAGATCTGTATTTCCTTGCTGGGCAGGGAGGAAGAGCTTGTTTTGTTACTACTCAGAGCCAACCCCTAGTCCAGAGCAGCCTCTTCCCTCCTCTGCAAAAGCAGCACCTTCTCCGAGAGCTATAAAGATGAGCCACTTCTGTACATAAAATACAGTTTTAATCGATGTGGAAAACACCTTCTTTGCACATATTGATCATGAATACAAAACTAGACAAAGCCTGAGGGCGCAGTTTGGGTTTTGTTTTGATTTTTTTTAAAAACTCTTGTTGCTTCCTTATGGTAATAAAATAGTAAATTATTGACTTACCAAGGGTGTTCTCAAGAGTTACACAAACACACCATAAACCTAGATAACACATGCAATTTTGTAACATTTCCCACATGAATCTAACCAGGGTAGGTAGGATTTGGTTCTATTCCTTTCTCTCACTTCCTGAAACACTTGTTTAGGATTGCCCCCTGTTCACTTAGATAAGAAGAAGGCTATCAGCAAATTGCTAAACAAGGCAAGGAAAGAGAATCACAGAATGATTTGGGTTGGAAGGGACCTAAAATTTTATCCCATCCCATCCCTGCCATGGGCCGGGACCCCTTCCACTATCACAGGGCACTCCAAGCCCCGTCCAGCCTGGCCTTGGACACTGCCAGGGATCCAGGGGCAGCCACAGCTTCTCTGGGCACCCTGTGCCAGAGCCTCCCCACCCTCACAGGGAATAATTTCTTCACAATCCCTAATCTAAACCTGCCCTCTGGCAGTTAAAAAACACAGAATTCAGTACAATTGTGGAAGATGCTTGTGCACTTCAACCTTCTGCTGCAATGCACTCACTCACTCATCTGCTTTTCTTAAGCTTTCAAGCACTGGAACAGACCTACTTTACAACATGAACTGCTGAAACCATGAACAACATGAAACCTTCCCTTTCAGGAGCTCAGCCAGAGTCTGAATTTAAGCAGTGAAAACCTCCTCCTTTGAAACTCACTGCAATATTTGGTTTTAGACCCCTGAGATTGAGTTTTCAGAGTGGATACCTACAGGCCATTCACTTCCATGGAGCCTGGATTAAGAACAAGTGCCTGTGATTGTACCAGAAATATTTTTTCAAGCTTGAAAATGTCTTTTTAAAAAGTTATCATCTCAAAGTATGGAATTAGGACACAGCATGGGGCTGGTCCCCTTATGCATCTGAACCCAGAAGGAGTAAGAGCTGATAATGCAGAACATATCAGGACAGCCACATGAGCAGTTCCTCGGGGAGGGTTCATCAGCTAACCACCACAGTCCATCAAATAAAGGCTGCCAGGCAAAGGGAACCGTTTGGGTGCTGTGGGAAATTGCTGTGGGCAAAGACAATTGTCTGAACTGTGGGTGCAGTGAGACCTTCTGTTCCCAGCACATGTCCACACTGGACAGGACACAAGCTCCACTGCTGAAGCTCCAGCACTGCAGACAGCTTCAGTTCACTGAGCACAGCCACGCTGCCTTCTAGAAGAAAAAAAATTCTCCTTTTCAATTTTAGCTTTTCTTTTCCACTGACACTTGAGTGGAAAGGGAGAGGGGTTATAATGGTGTAACAACAGGAAAGTGTTATTCACTGAGAACACTTCTCAGATATTTTTCTGACTCAGACTTTTAACTGAAAAGTTCCCCACTTCAAATGGCCAGATGACCTCCAGAATTGTGTGTACCAGAACAAGATGGACTTAGAATTTACCTCATATTAATTAAGGACATCTGAAAAGTCTTGCCAGGCCTAGAGATATTTTGAATTGTCCTGAGCAACATCTCTAGACTGAAATTTTTAGGAAGATGATACTTCTGGCCCGTTAAGGAAAGAGCTTTCAAAGCAAACTAACCTCTCCAAAGGTTTGGACATGCTATTTTTGGAGATGATACTGCATATTTAGGAAAGGTAAATCACAGTCCAAATCCCCCCTTGTTACTCTCCTTCTGCATAGAGTAGACACATTTTAAATGTCTCAATTATTTTAGCAATTTGGTATTTACTTCAAAGTAAGTCAGGGTTCTGCTGCCTTTGACAGAGACAAGGAAGACAATACCTGTGACAAGGCAGGGATGAACAGAAGGGAGACAATCCCATGAAGCACAAAGGAAGAAAGAAAACTGCCCTAGAGTTTGTGAAGCAATCAGACACTAACACAGAATCCCAGGCTGGTTTGGGTTGGGAGGGACCTCAGAACCCATCCAGTGTCATCCCCTGCCATGGGAAGGGACACCTTCCATTAGCCCAGCCTACCCCTGTGCATTAATCAATTTTTCAATCTCATCACAATGCTTTACTGCTGAAGATTTCCCTTCCTAGCCTTCTCTAGCTGTTCTAAGATAAACTGGTTTATAAACTACCGTGCTTTGTATTCAGCTTTATTTAGACAGGTTTAGCAATTAGAGCTGCTCTTAATAACAGAAATCCCACCATGGTATTCCCATTTTATCAGAAAATTTCCCCTTTTGCAAAGCACCCAGAGCTCCATGGAAATGTCTGGATTAAGCCTCTCAGATTAATGAACAAATTCTAGAATATTTTTTTCCTAAATCACATTACCACTTATTTTCTTACAGGAAGAATTACTTCAATAGCCTCCTCCCCAAATGAACATCCCACAATTTTTTATAAAGGCACAAATAAAATTAATCTGCAAGGGATGTTATATTATTAAAACATATGCTGAAATCAACAATGCTCAAGGCTTTATCATGGCATTTGGTTCTTCATCGGTATCTACGTATTATAGTTCTTATGTATTGCTCTGGAAATCAGCTTTGAAGTGGAATGATGAATAAATGAAGATTTATTATTACTATCCTTATTAGAGGGATTTTAAAGTCATTAGAGACCAACAGACATAATAATCATATTATATTCAATCTTCTCTAGAACATCTCCTTTGATAGGCCTGCTAACTCAATTATTTAAATATATATTAGGCAATATGCAGCATGACTTCTACAGTTTGGGATAGGGTGGAAATTTTCATGTTTTGGTTTCACTTACCAGGATTTGTCCTTACAGAATTCATGAGTTTCATGAGGGGTTTCTTGGTTTTAAACACCAGGGTTTCAAATTCACAGCAAGCACCTGGCTCAGTGCATTTGCTCAGCTAAAATTAAAGGTTCAAAGTTGGGGAAGAAATAGGGAAGTGGACATCAAGCTTAACCTGCAGTGACTTTTAGAAGTTAAAAAAAATAAATCTCTCAGAAGCCATGATCTCTCAATAGTCAACAGACTTGCCTGCAACCAATCCCACCACGAAAGAAGAAGAAAAGATCCAGAGGTTCTGAGGAATAGCCAAAGCAGAACTTTGTAGAACTGCCCTACCCTGAGAAGCTCAGAAAATTCTCTCTGGATTCAATGTGAGTCAATTAAAAACTACCCATGGGGAAAAAAAAAAATCCAAACACTGTTTAAATGGAAAGTAGAATCCTTACTCTTGAAGCTGTCTTTCACCAGCAAGGGGAAAATGTGATGTCTATGGTTACCACTGAATGAGTTAAGTCAGACTCCAACTCTGCTCAGAAGGGATCAGTCATGGACTCAGGAATTTAGGAATGACAAATCCTAAACTAAAGCATGGCCAGAAAATGGGTAAGAGCAGGTAGTACTCCTGACAGTAAAGTACAGAACAATTAAGAGCCCTCAAATGGATCCCAGAATAGCTAAGTGATACTGCTGACACCAGTCCAGCTCTATAAATGGGAGCCTTTTAAAATCCCTTCAATCTTCTTGATCCTCTGACTCCAGAAGCTACTTTAAGTTTCCTGTGTTAAAGTTACGGTCTTTGGCCCACAGCATGTGGTTAAACCACCACCAAAAAAAATATAAAAATACTGAGACTCACATTTTGCCAAAAATTACTCCCTCACTAAGTACAAGCTAAAATCCAAATTCAAATTTCTTTAAGCAACTGATAGAATTTTCTGTTTATGACAGCACTTAAAGCCTATCTTAAACAAAAGCAGCGTACTGAGCTCACAGTTCCAAACCCAGCATCTCCCAGGGATGAGAAGGAGCACTGAACAGCCCTGAAGTTTGTTCAAAAACTACTTTCTCTTCAGGTAACACCTCTGGGAATTTGTACTCTGGGATCTACTGGGAGAGCAAGCTAGCCTTCAGAAAGGCTGGAGAAAACACCAGGGAGGTTTGGTGGACTCAGTACCAAGGCAGCTTATTCAGTTAAGCTGATTTAACTTTCAGACAGATATATCCAGGCAGATCTAGAAATTTCATTTCTGAACAGTCTTTCAGATAACTCCTGACATTTTAAAATCTGTATTTAAAGATTTACATCTTTATCTAAAAAACACTTTGTGTATACTAACAGAATCTGTGGGAAAAAAACCAAAAAAAACCCTGAAGCTGACACTGATTTCATCTCCTATCACTTTACCTCTCCTGATGCCTAAAACCTGGATCACAGACCAGTCTTCACAGTGAAACAGATGTTTTCATCCCACATTCCCAGTTTCCCAGTACCACTACATCCCTCAATTTCTTGCTTTATGACACCTTCAAACCCTGTTTGCTACAGGACTTCAGAACAAATGTTTTTATTGCTCTACAGGACAACAGAAGTGAGGAATTACTTTTCTTACCGGACAGATTTTTACTTTTAGGAAATGAGTCAAGTCTGACGATACCCAATGACAAACATGTAACAGAGATACATATATAAATACGTGAGGGGGTCGTGCAACTCATTGTCTTTGAGCTGTTCCAGGACTGCTGGAGGTAGTACTGTACATCACTTAAAATGTTATTTTTTCACTAAGGATTTCACCTCTGTTTCAAGTGTCATGGTACCCTCCCCAGGACAGGCCAACTGCTCTGTCATTGTGATATATTCTAACACGCATTTTGCTTTATATATTTCGTGGAAGGGTAAGACTCCCTAGTACACCTTCCAGAGCATTCATGGTGCTGGGAGAAAGACAATCCTGCAACACTCACCCCCAAACACATCTCCGTTCTGGTAGTTCTTGCCCTTCTGAGTTTCCTCTTCGTTTTGAACAGTAGACACATGCTTGGCGGAGGCACAGCCCATAGCTTCATTCAGACAGCTCCAGCTGGACCGAACCACAGATCATCTCTAGCAACGCTCGCTCATCCTTGCAGAAATAATCCACCTTCCTGCTCGGCTCTCACGTCCCTTCCACCTAAACACGGCCAAAGAGAGAGGAAAACATTCACACAAGGTACCCTCGGCACGGGGCGCTTCGAGGAGAGAGAAAATGGGCTTTGTGAGGAGGAGAGCAAGGGCACAGCCTCCACGGGCTGCTAAAACCATATTCCGTAATATCTGCTACACACGGGTCACGATAAAGGTACCTCCACCCTGCCCCGGGACAGAGCACAGCAGTGGAACTCAAAGCCTCTCCCCAGCCTGATTCTTTAATCCACAGCTTGAAGAAAGCAACGCTCAGATGCGTTTGCCACCCAGCCAGCTATTCTCCCAAAACGCAGAGGGTTTGGGGAGAAACCGTCGATATCTGCTCCTCCTGCTCCTTTTACCAATCTACTCATCAAGGCAGATTTCTTACAAAGCACTCTACTGATTAAGAGCTGCTAATTGCAAGTGTTCCGACAAAATAACCCCTCTAAATCAATTAAAGATCTTATGTTCCCAGATGTGAAAGGCAATAGCCAGCTGTATTATCTTTTCTCTACGTATTCATTATTCTACTCAATCCATAAAAACTCCACTGCTCAAAAAAGACAACTGCCCCTATTTTAAAATGGAATAACACTCCCTCAACAGTCCTGATGTCACATAAAACAAAGGGAAAAGAAAAATCAAATTGAGAACTGTAATATTTTAGGTTAAAAAGCCATTCAAATTCATGAACTGTTTATTGCTAAATGGTTCTGGAACAAAAGCTACATCAAAGTTTGGTGAGATGACCTGGTTTGCCTTTCCATCAGCCAAACTTTTCAGAAGAAAGAAAAGTGAGAAGCTCCCCCTTTTTGCCAAGTCTTTTAGTTCAACTATAGCATAAGATCACACACACAGTTTCTTAATTCATTACTTCGCAGCATGTACTTTACAAGGTGCTGGCTCATTTTGCTCCAGGCTGACCACAAGTTAATGTGTAACATCAGACAAGCACTCTTACCTAGGACAGGGAGATGATCTTTAAGGTCCCTTCCAGCCCAAAGCAAGTATCCATTCCAGCAGAAACGTGTCATCCCAGGGGAAACGGTGAGCTCCCTTTCCCTGAGCACTCAGGGACAGCACACCCGCCCCACGCCAGGGCGGCCCTGTGACACACCAGCACATGCTCCAGGAGGGGTTTTCCTGCCCATCCCCAAAGCCACAGACACGAGGAGGTGGCAGCCGGGCTCGCAGTGATTCCGCTCCTGCTACGGCAGCCCGCGGCTCCCAGCGAGCAAGGGGAAGGACTCTGGATGCAGAACCACCTCTAACTCCTACTCACAGCCAGCTTCCCCCTTCCCTGCACACAGCAGCGCTTCTCTCCACTTGGCGAGGGCGTTCCAGAACATACCCTGTGTATCTGCTGATCCCCGCTCCCAGCAGACACCCCTGCCCAGTTTTATGTTCAGTGCGTCCCCCAACACGCTCTACTGCTTTTTTTCCTTCTCCTCTACATGCACACCTGAGCCTGAATTTCTCACTGCCCCGTCCTTCTCTTCCCCCTTGGGTTAATCACTCACCCCAAAACACAGGATTTTACAGGTTCATAGAAAGGGCTGGGTCAGGAAGGACTTGAAGCTCATCTTGTTTCACCCTGTGCCATGGGCAGGAATACCTTCCACTAGCTCAGGCTGCTCCAAGCCCAGTCCAACCTGGCCTTGGACACTTCCAGGGGTGGGACAGCCAGTGTTTCGGGCAACGTACACAGGCATTGATGCTGTTAGTGGAAGGGAGTGAGCACACCTCTCTGGAGCTATTTTTTTAACCCTACACATACATAACTTCCCCCCACACCAGATTCCCTGCCCAGGAAAACCTAGATTTTACAGGGAAAGTCAGTATAAAGCCACGGAAGATCCTCAGTTTTTGGCAGTGTGGGGAGGGTCACAGCTGACAGTTCATCCTCTCATGTGTCCAAGTGGCAGCCCACTCTAAGATCTCATTGTTGGGGGGAAACAAGGATCCAAAGGGATTTAAAGCACCGGCCATGCTGCGCTTGGAGACAGGTGAAGACACACAGGGTGTGGGAGATGGAGGAGAAAGAGCAGGCTGGGAGAGGGAACTGCTACCTGGACTGGAAATGAAATGGGGACTTATCTTCCCTGAGGACATAAATTTGGTTAAAGACAAGAGCTTTTAATGGACCAGATGAAACAAATGAAGGGATAAACATGACCAGCAGAGTCCTTGCTTCAGATTTCAGAGAAAAGCAGGAGCCTCCAGGTAGACAGAGCCTGAAAACACTGACTTCTGATTTAAAATACAACCAGTAGTATTATTGCAGGGAAAAGCGTGTGGCCAACCATGGGAAAAGGAGCAAGGGAAGGCTTGACGTAACCCTGGAAAGGATGTGGAGGTGTGGGTGAGCCCTGGGTAGGAAGGAGGCTGTCGTGGGGGAACTACAGCTCAGCATTGCTGAGCAGCAGAACTGCAGGCACAGAAGTACCTGTTGAATGAATTATTCTCCTTCCATCTTCAATTATTTTTCCTGTTTCTTTCTCTGTCTCTCAGCTGGGACTGTTTATGAAAGGAAGAACAGCTGCTTGGTAATAAAATCCAAATGTATTTTACAGAGGAGCAGTGGGTTGCATTTAGGAACATATATATTGTTTTGTTTTGGTTTTTTTTAAATTTTTTTTTTGGTGAAGCCTTATACAGCCAACATACATGCAGCACGACAAATTGCAAAACAACTATTGATAAGTGCCCAGGACAATGATAATCCCAGGACCACTGAGCTGCAGGAACAATCAGGAGCAAAGAGATACAGAACAGGAATGCAGAAGGGTAAAGCTCTTTGGGGGAGAAAAGAAAAAACATCCGCAGTCAAATCTCTCCTGCAGCATTTTGGTAGCACACATCAACCTCTAAAAATACGGTCACGTTTGAAGGCATGCTGTGATTAAAGGAAACAGATGGGGATACAAGAACTGGAAATTTCACCTTTTACATTACAGAACAACAATCACAGCAGCACCTGAAAAGGCCATGCAATTAATAGTTGGGTTATGGAGGCAAACTTCTCCTGGTGCCAACAAACCGGGCTGAGAAAGCTACTGAGAAATGACCTCTGAGGTGAGTCTAACACACACTTCCAGGCTGCTCCTCAGACTGCTGTTAACACAGTGCTGTGAGACACTAAACACAACCCAGTCGTGGGTTTAATACAAAGAGCAGCGCGGGAGGAAAGCAGTATGAATTTCACAGGGGATGAAATCCGAGGTACAGGGCAGCACGATGCTCCCCAGCCTGGGGAAACCTCTCCTGCCTGAGGACCGGAACCCTCAGGGATGAGGTTTGGGAATCACTGAGAAGAGAGGTGCTGGTCCTCACTCAGTGGGATGCCTGGCAAAGCTTTGGGGATGTGAAACACAGCACTTCACACGGCAGCAGAGCAACACATCCGTTCCTCCTCCTCCTCCCCCACTTCTCCACAAATGTAATTTTCCCTTTTGTCTTCCACAGCATTTTGGGGGCACACAGATTTTCAGAAGCCAAAAATAAAAAGAAGAAGAAAACCTCAAACCGTTTGCAGTTCATGTTCACCACCCACCCTCACTAATTATCAAGATTTGAGAGGCAATTTGCAGGCTCCGATCTGCAAAATGCTAGTGAGAAAAATCTCTCAGGCAGATCAAAAGTGTCTACACCACCCCCAAGTGAAATGCAGCAGGTTGAGGATTAACACCTTACACACGGGTCAGAAGAACACTAGAGACACTCTCAGATGCTCTGCTTGGTACCCCAGGTTTCTTCTGAGCTGAAAACGGGGGAGCTCAACTCTTAGAATAGGAAATACCTTTGGAAACCTGAAGGAATTCATTTTGTTCTTTCTTCTGAGCAATGTCTATGACGTGTTTCTTCTTCTACCAACTCTTTCAGCACTTCGTTAATCCGTTCATTACGCCCTCACCTCTTATTTCTGATGGTCAAAGGCTGCATCCTTGACAAAACACATTTTGCTCCCAGAAACACTTCATACAAATGGAGGACTTCCAGTGTTTCACAACAAATGCATGCTAATTCTTCTATTACAACAGGTGTATTTGTTTTCATCTTTATTCCAATGAGATAATTGATCTTTCATCATCTTCAGGCTGCAGATACATCTACAAGTTTCTTTCCGTGTTGACCACACAGGAAATCAGGTTACAATTTCACAATGCCCAAGAGATCAAAGCAATGAATTTCATGCAACCATGCAAAACCCCGAAGCTACAGAGAAACAACCTGTTCCAGACAGAACTCAAGGATTCACTTACTGCTATTAATTACATTTATTTCCTAAATAGGCCTGCTTGATTCCCTTATCATTTTTTAATTTTTTTTTTTTTTTTTTTTTTTTTTTTTTTTTTTTCCCAAA
>VWZN01006639.1:732985-768774 GCA_013396955.1 Regulus satrapa
AAAAAGAAGAAAGCAGAAATGAATTCTGAATTTGTCCTGCACAAGGGCTGATGGTAGTTAGCACCTGGGACTTCTCCACTCTCTCTCAGCTACCCTCCACCGCAAAAAAAAAAAAGGCTTTTTGGGTTTTATTCAACAGCCAAAAGGCATTTTTGAAGCCAAAAAGATATCACTTTTGCCTTTGAAGTACACCAATGGCCTAAGGAGGGAAGGAAAAAAATATTTAAAACAAAATGTTCATAGAAGGTCTCTTTCTCCTTCTTCAAATTATTCAAATTGGCATGAATAGTGCAGTTATACTGAAAATTAACCCAGTGACTTGCTAAATGAGCAATAGAATGAGGGCTGCCTGTGTCCTCTCCTGGGAAGCTGCACTCAGCACAAATACCTTTTCCAACAGAAAACAGGGATACTGCAACTTCACAGCTAAAAACGCCCAGCATGACAGAGAAGATCATCTGCCTCGTTTTTGCCAGCAGGGAGAGCCTGGTTGAAATTAATTCTCCTAATTCATATCATCAGCTTAACACAGGACAGCCTTTGCTCCGCTGAGGCTTAGATCACCTTTCTCATCAGGAAAATTAGCTGATTTTCTTTTCCTCTGCTTGCAATCAGGATTTCTGCTGATCAAATACACGGGGTTTTGTAATATTAAAGGCAACTAGTGATTTCCAAATAGAAAAGCTCTCAACAGCAACATGACACTTCCCAGGAGCATTTTCTCTTTCCTCAGACTCTTCAGTAAATTTTACCACCCGTAAATCTATGGAAAAAGATTCCAAACATCACAGAGTAAAATACAAATATGGAAGGGAAAGGGAATTGCATTGCAATCATCCACTTCATTCACAGAGTGGAGCTGAAGTAAAATCAGTGTGAAAAGCCCATCAGCATATGAGATGTCAGTCATACAACTTACCATTTCTGCTGTTTCCAAAGAAAATTAATTATGTTTCATTCTGAGTTTCTTTTACCCTCAAATACTTTAGGAGTAGTGATACAAAGATTGCCAGTGCCATTACAGAATGGAGTTCTAATATTTAATTACTTTCCTCCCTCTTTCTATGAGAATTTATAGACAAAATTTTGAAGACAGATGATATTTAACTGGCTAGCAACATTGTAAAATGCTTTTTTTAGCTGGCACACAGAGATGACCTATTTCAGGTGAGAACCCAAACTTTTTCTAAAGTATTTCAGCTGCACAATCTCTTCCAAACCATCAACAGTAAGCATCAGAGCTTGTCTTTAACAAAGAAGCAGGTACTACTCAACCAGATTTCCAAACATTCAGGACATTTATCCTCAATACTTTTCAGAAAAAAACAAGAACTTCCCATAAAAAATAAGATCACATGCAGAAAGCACCAAATTATTCCCTGCTTCTAGAGCAGAGATTGCTGTAGTTAGGAGGACAAGTTAGGAGGACATGTCAGAGAGATGTTCACAGAATCATGGAATAGTTTGGGTGGGAAGGGACCTTAAAGCCCATCCCATCCTACCCTTGCCATGACAGATGTGCTCTCCCACTGTCCCAGCCTGCTCAGAGCCCTGGCCTTGGACACTGCCAGGGATCCAGAAGCACCCTGTGCCAGGGCCTGCCCACCCTCACAGGAAGGAATTTCTTCCCAGTATCCCACCTATCCCTACCCTCTGGCAGTGGGAAGTCATTCCCCTACCCCACACTAAAAAAGATTACAGTCAGGTAACTAAAAGCCCACCAGCAACCACCATGAGGGTGGTGTTGCTTAAAAGCAACAAGACCTTTCCACTGACTTTAGATGGCTCGAGGACCCTTCCTGAACCTCCAGTTTCACGAAGCAAAAATTGTTTTGTGATCTATTCCCGAAGGGATTTTCAGAATGCAGGGCTGGTGGTGGCACCTCGGGCTGATGTGATGTTAGGCACTGGGCAGGACTACAGAAAAGCCAGGTTCAATTTTCAGTACATGACTCGCTTGCGTATCTAAGAATAATCTCCAGCACTTACCGTAATGGGAAGGTAGCTCTAAAGTATAAAAAAAGCAAGCAATAAGCTCTCCTATTTAATTTTATTTCTGTCTTCATGGTTTAAGAGTTAAGATGTGCTTTACTGAGCAGGACACAGTAAAAGGCCCTGAGGTACAGGAGCAGAGATTTATACAATATTTAGTAGGCTCTAAGCACAGGTCTGAGCATCATCTCCCTTTTGAACACTTACTCCCCTTGCTCTGCCTTAATAAAATAATTTAAAGATGCAACCATTACACCTAGGCAGTCACCACCATCATGTCAACTCAGACTAAAATAACTGATGTAGAAGCTGCAGCCACTTCACCAACAAGACCCACTGCTTTGGAGGAAAATCTTGAGGGATAATTACCATTGAAAAAACACCATTATTCTCCTGAATCCCTCTCCTCTTCCCACCAGGGCTGGGGGATGCATCTCCAAATGTCAACACCAACTCTGGAGCTGAGCTCTTTTAAGGACTGCCCCTCTCCCAGAAAAAGCAGTGGTTAAACAACTGTGTCCCAAAAATGTGTTGCATGTACTTCTTTATTTCAACAGGAAAAGCATCAAAGATCTAATACCACCCACCAGTGTGGTAGCAATGACCTGGAATTTTAAGACTTGAATAACTAATATTCATTTTTTGTTCTTTCACACTTTGATTTCCTTCCCAAACTACTTCTTAGTCTTTCCTGTGTGCCACCATGAAGGTAGAAATAACCCCACTATGATGGGTCCTAATGCAATTCAGTAATTACACATTTGCACGGTCTTACCTCCTTTCAGACCCACTGATTTATCACAACAGCTCCACAACAAAAAGCCCAACAGTCAGTTGACTGCTTACTCCCTAGAAAATCCTGAAAAATATCCACAACTGAGATGACAGACCCTGGCATCTCCCCCCATCAATGAATGATGAATACATACACAGCAGCAATTCACCTCTCTGCTCAAAAATCCAGCACAGAACTACCCCACTTCACCTCGGGAAACTGCTTGGACTCTTCCTTGAGTGTACACTCTCCAGTTATGCTGTGAGCTTCCAGCTTCCACCTGGAGATCCTTTCTTGTAGGGTCCCTGGTAGGCTTGGGCCAAATTCCTGCCCACAGAAGAAGAGGAAGGCAGCTACAAGCTGCAGAGGGGAGGCTGGATGTCCCTGGATGTCCCTGCATCCACACAGAGCCCACCCCCATCTCGCTTCCAAGGCATTTTTCACCCAAACAGCTACAGCAGGAGCTACTTTATGTGCCGCTGAGGATAAACTTAAGTCAGAACAACTGAGCTATGCAGAAGCCAAGGGGCTGAGATGCTGGCACCTGCTGCTAATGTGTCGGCAACGTGCAATTTGCCATACGCACCGCTGCTGCTGCTGCTGCTGTGCAATTAGGGCATGGAGCAGTTTCAAGGGGCCTCCTCTTTTTGCAGATGAGCTAGAGAAATAAGAAATCTTTCTTCACTAACCTGGTAACACTTAAATGACAGAATAAGTGCGGAGATGCTGCTGGAAACCACAGGAGGTGACTCATCCAGGTTGCTGAGGAGCGATCCCAGCACAGGCACCCATTCCATGCACGTCTGCCTCCTCCATGGCTGAACCAGCAGCTGCAACCTTGCTAAAAAATCAGCGGGTAAAATTCAGGATAAGAGCTGACAAAGCTCTCCTGAACAACTGCCTAGGGTTCAGTATTCCTACTGGGGTTTTTTTAATGATTTCTTAAGTGTAGTCCTGTGGAAATGGCACAAGCGGGAATGAAAGGGACGCACGCTGCAATCTCCATTCCCAGAATGACACCACTGACTGCTCCCTCCTGTTTTGCAGGATAACTCCTCAGCAAAAGGAGGAGAACACAGGATTCTTGGTGCTGAAAACCGCGGTACCTGAATGTTCATGCTGATATGGTTAGATCCAAAAGCCCTATGCCATATGCTGCTCAATCTCACACCCCATCCCACAGGCTATCCCTGAGAATCCCCAGCTGAGAGGACAGCTGAGAAAGCAGGCTGTGCTCTGAGCAGCAGAGCTTCAGAAACCTCCAGCCCAGAACAGGGAGCTGGAAAAACACAGGTGAGAGAGGAGAAGGGTTGTGCTCCTGTAAAACCTGTTGTGATCCATTCCCTCCTTTCATCCCATTTCCCTACGCAGTACTCAGACACAGGAGCTTCTGGACATCCCTGATGGAGACAAAAAACATTTCCCTCAACACAGATTTAAGAGTTTACTCCAGTCCCAGCTTTGGGAAGTGGCTTTCTCCTTTTTGTTTTTCTATTTGAAATAAAGGCTTAGAATATCATCAGTTAGAGTTCCATGGTGAGATGTTGAATGGATCTATCTATAACCAAGCCTAGATATTCACAAAATAACATCTAAAAA
Source organism: Regulus satrapa (assembly GCA_013396955.1). Taxonomy (NCBI): domain Eukaryota; kingdom Metazoa; phylum Chordata; class Aves; order Passeriformes; family Regulidae; genus Regulus; species Regulus satrapa. The sequence continues at coordinate 737,352 of VWZN01006639.1, forward strand.
TCAAAACATCTAACATCATGTTTTGGCCTATGATATACATAAATGAGCAGCAGACTAGCCAAAACAAACTGCAGTATTTTCAGCTCACAGTTATAACTCAAACACAGCCAGCCAGGGCAGAACTTGACTGGTGACACAGAAGCAGGGAGGGCTACAGACCTCTCCTCCCACAACGACAAGGAGCAGCCAAGTCAGCAACAGATCTCACTAGGATTTAAAACACAGAAACCAGCTTCTGTCTTTTTTTCCAACTACCTACATCTTATTCCAGCTGGTAGAATCTGTATTTTGACTTAATGTTACATTTTGCAAGAGTGGCCACAATATTTTTCTTTGCATAGGGAGCTGGGTCCCATTCTGCATTTCATACACCTGTATAGTGCTCCTTAGCTGTGAGCCACAGTTTAGGCACCTGTTTGAAGTCAAAAACCACCATTTAAAACCAATTGCGTATAAAGCACAACTTTGTTTCATGGTGCAAACTTTTCCTGGATACCACCTGAATTTATTTAAACCAAATACCATGCGGAATAGTAATGATGAAGCAATTTTTGCATACATAAAGAGCATTTACACCTCATCCATGAATCCCAGCTCAACAAAACCCTGAAGCAATGGGACACAGCATCCTTTTGGAAAGGTCTGTTAGATATTGGTTAGATATTGAGTTAGATTCAGCACCAATACATGCAAACACCAAGCCAGTGCTTCCTGCATGCACAGCGTGAATGCAGGGACTGCAGAAGGCCTTAAATAATCTAAGTCATCCTTGCAAAATGTGTGTGCCCCTTCACATCTCTGCAGGAACAGTGAAGGATATAAACCTTATTTGTGCTGTTCACCACCAAAAACTGAAACTGGAGCTGACCTGGCAACCAGGAACCACCCAAAATTATTCCGAGCCCAACTTCCAACTCCCTCAGGCAGCACGCGGAACGTAACCCACCGAGGAAGGAGCAGGGGCCCACAGGTCAGTCCAGCTGTGGGACTGGGAAGCTTCTGGATGCAGGCAGATGAACTGCTGGGCTCGTGGCCGTGCAGCTGAGAAAGGTGCACTGCTGAACAGGGCAGGCTGGAGGGAATTATCCTGAGAGCACAGCACACACGGAGCACTCTCCCACGGCCCCTCACAGCCGCCCGGCCAGACCACATTGGCATTTTCCTGCCAAATCCACACATGAATAGAAGGGGGTGGGGGGGGGAAGCCCAGCTGGAAACAGCCTCCCAGCAGTCAAAGCAAGGAGAAAAGCCATACAGAGCAGGGGAAAAAAAAAAATACACATTCTGCTCAGCTGTAGGAGCGGAGAAAAAATGTATTATAAATAATTGAAAAGGCTTCCAAAGACCATTGAATACAATCAGTAGGAATTGAAATGTAATAGGATTTTTTCAGAGGATTGTACTGTCAGAACAATACAAATGGCTACAGGATCATAATTCATGTGGAAAACCCAGGTCAAAATAGGCCAAAGCAGGCATCCAAACACACTCAAGCTCTGCAGATGCTCGTGCAGTCTTCTCATGAAAACTGATGGACGGAAGAGTTAATGCAACACTGTTCAATTTGTGAGAGTGGGACAAAATAATACTAGGCCCCTGAAGAAATCAGAAATATGGACTGCAGAAGACTGAGACAACTTAAAAAAGCAAGGACAACGTGAGTGCACAGTCTGTTTGGCTGGCCTTGAGGAGGGACTGGCTCTGAGAGTGTAAATGCATCCCCCAGGCTGACCCTCACTCACACCTGAGAGCAGAGGACAACAGCCATAGGCAGGTGAAAATATCACCTACCATACTGTCTTCATCATCTTGAGGACAACACTGTCTCAAAAGTATTTTCCAAGTTCCTCCAGTGTACTCCAAGCAGATCTTGTTTTGCATGGGGATCAACTGAGCTGACCCTCCGGGAGTTGAGTCCTTTTCCTTCTGCCCACAAGGATGCTCCTTACAACTACTTTATTATTCAAATGTTCAAATACTGCTCCTTTTCCAGTTCAATCTGGGCCTTAGTTATGATATAGCGTGAGTTATTACACAGTGTCACTGGTAAGGGGCAAGGAACAGGTACCTCTGTGAACTATCCACACAGGCACAAAGAATTGCTAACACCTTCATCAGCCTAATCTACCTCTTAGATACACTTCTATTATGTTAGAAAAGCAGTACTGAGACGAAATTAAAAAATACTGAGCTGGATATTAAAAAGAAGAAGGGGATGGGAAGTAAAGTGTGAGAGTCAACTGAGCAATGTGATTGCACCACACAAACCCAGCTTTGAAACAGTGCAGCTGCAGGGCCCCAGGTATAAACCAGTGCCTGTGCAAGGTCCTGCAGACTGCGCACCTCCCTCCCAAACCCATGCCTGGGATGGTCACGGCAGCACATCGAGCCCGTAGCTGGAAGCTGATTCAATCTTATTTGTAAGAAAAACCATTTAACTGAGTCCAGATCCCTAGAAGAGCATTTAACTCCAAACAACACAACTGTAAATGCTGGTGTCATTTATAGCACCTGTAAATCATCCACTGTCAGACAACTGATAAACCTAGGCTCAGGAAAATCAGCGTCCAGAGGAGCAATAACCACCAAAGCATCATAAATCCTTCAAGTCACTATTACTGTACTTTTCCATCCTCATGTTACATGCAAATTCTGTGCAACTGAATTATAAGAGTGTAGCTGAGCACTTACAAATTATATTTTAAACAGACTATTTAAAGGTGCCTTTATCCCTTTGCAAAAAAACATCCTCAGGACAGCAACAGCAGAGAAGCATCCACCCCAGAAATAATAACCGGATTCTTCTCTCTTGCCTTTGTTTCTCTTCAGTTGCATGCTTTATAATTAAAAATTACATGACAGAGAGCCACTGTTTTCTCATCTTCAGTGAACCCTTCAATACATTTGTCAGTGCTCATAAAAAACCCTTACTGCATCCAGGTGGAGTTGACATCCTCAAAATTCCAAAGGCTAAATCCAGAATGTCATTGTGAGAGCTTGAAGCTAAAAAAGAGCACGGACAGAAACAAACACTGTGTCTGGTTCATCAAGAGCAACCAGTTTCTGTTGTTCAGGCTGGACAGGGCTTGGAGCAACTTGGGCTAATGGAAGATTTCCCTCCCATAGCAGCAGGTAGAACGTGACAGGGTCCCTCCCAAACCAAACTATTCTAGGATTCTATGACAGGTTTTAAAAGATGCTGAAATAAAAACTAAAACTTTCATGTTTTCCTTAGTTGTTTGGGTCTTTTTCCTCACTTCGCCTTGGTTAAAAGAGAAGCAAAGTCTAAGTGCTCAGATTTACAAAAAATGCTGTTACGTTTAAAGCAAAAAACAAATAACAAAACAATACCAAACCCTCAGGACATTCTGCCTGTAAATCATTTCACTTTGCTTTCTGACATGCTTTCTCTAATGAAACACTCCCTCATCTCCTTACTTTGCTGTGAGTTAACACCTGAGCCCTTCCTATTTATGCCACCGCCAGCCCTGGAAGGGCTTTTCCAGCACAGCCAGACCCAGGGCTTGGCTGGAAACCTGCCACAGGGACTCACAAGGAATCCAAGCAGCACAAGAGGCAGTTCTGACATGGAATTCGGTACAATCAGCTTTGTGTTGCACCAGCATCCCCCTGCCTCCTCACAGAGGGATTGTGGGAAGCTTACTGAGATGGAAGAGACCCTCTAAAGTCCACCAAACACCGGGGAAGGAAAGGAATGCCATGGGAAGACGGGAAAAAGTTGCCTAGCAACTCTTTATTCTGACAGCCAGCTGGGTGAAAAGTTGAAAGGATAAAGGTAAAAGAATTAAACACAGAAACTTTGTCTTCTCCAGGTCCTTAGCTGACCTAAGTCACATTACTCAGATGGTTTCTGATGGGTCAAGTCAGCCTGTGCCAGCTGCGGATACAGGGCAAAAATAACAGGAATCAGCAGCTACCCCGTGAAGAAATAAAGCACCAGAAACCTTGGGAAGGCAGACCTGACCACCTCCAGAATCTACACAAAGCAGCCACTTGGATTTCCTCACCCAAATGCCAACAACTTCCTCTCAAGCAGCCCAAAAAGTGAGTTTCCAAGGAAGCACCAGAGATCAAACTTTAAAGACGGCCAAGATGCCAAATCAGGACCAGCAATTCCTGGGGCATTTGCCAGCCAGCACCAGCTGGAATGGAGGCTCTAACCCAAACAGCTTGGTTAATCCTCTCTTTTTAGGCAATAAAGAGATCTTGTACAGGCCTCTGAATTCAAAGAACAAAAGCTAACATTGAGTTAAAATGTGACAGGAGGAACGATGTGGGCGCTCAGAGATCCCAGGCTTAAAGCTGGGCTTTCCAGCAGCTTCAGCCCAGGCAACACACAGATCCCCCAGCTGAGATCCAACAGAACAAGGCAGTTACCTGCTGCAAAGGAGCGTTTCTGTAGATACACTGGATTTAAAAGAAAAAAAAAAAGTATTGATTTTTTGCTATTATTTGACACAGAAGATCAATCTGCATGTGACTAGTGCAATTCAGTCTACAGCAACTGATAAACATGTAATGGAACATCAATCTTCATTTAGGCTTAAGTGCTTTATGGAGGGGAGGGGGAAGGATCTGATTTTATATAAGCTAAAGCACGGCCTCAGGGAGGGACATTAACAGATTTTATCAGGTATAAAAACCAAGACTGGTATTTCAGAGCACGGCAGACTTATTCATAAGGAGCGGAGTAGGTAATCCAATTTTACATGATAAAATCCCAAACTTTTGTATTTTGGCCGTGGCACTTAGCTTCCCTCAATGGTTTGAGAGTGAAAAACCAGCCCAGGCTGGCAATTTCCCCCTGAGCCCCCAGGACTTCTTTCTCTCCCTGCAAGCCACCACGCACCCTCACAGAATACCAATGACATGGGATGGGACAACTGGGAACCAAACCAAGGGACTCCAGAGGAGGCCAGCACGGTGCAGCAATAAATTCTGTTTATTTTAGCAAATCAAACTAAATACATGAGGTAAATACACTGCCCCAGTCACTTCTCACCCAGTGCACAGCGAGGAGTTAATGGGTGCATTACAGGCAGAGCTCGAGGTGCAAGGTGTGCCCCTGACACTTCCCCGCTCCCCACTTAGCAAGAACATGGTTGATATAAAGCCATAAATGATTGATTTAGTCACGATTTACCTGGGAAAAATATTCCCTTTTCCATCTAAGCCAGCTAGAGTGGGAAACACTCTGGAAAGATCTTGAAAATTACAGATTGATCGGTCTTACAAGTTGTTTGAAATCGGAATGAATTAATGATAGCGTTTGAAAACAACTAGAGGAAGACGTTAAATCAAGAACTTTTAAGCTTCAGCCAGGAAAGTCAGTGTGCTTGGATTTTAAGGGTAAAGAAAATGTCATCTTACTTGAACATTCAAAAACCAGGGAGAGTGACTTGAAGGAGCTTTATTGGAGATGTCTGGGAAGTGGCTTGGAAAGAAACCTCAGAATGTGGCCTGGCCTGCCAGAAGAAGAAGAAGAGAAAAATCATCACAAGAACAAATTCACCCTGAAGAGGCTTCACTGAATGTCAGCGTAAGCAAAGAACTCCTGTGGGAACACTGCAGAGCCAGAGCCCAACCAGGGACTGCCGAGTGCTCCTACAGCCTCCCTCTAGTCCTCATTAACCCCACTCCAGTCACACGGCAATCAACTTCAGGGACAAAAAACCCCCAAAACCCCACCCCCAGTATTCTTCCTTGAATACAGATATGGGCTAAAACACATTTCCTGCAAGGAAAGCCAAGGAAGGGCTATACATGATGGGTGGCACTAAACTGCAAATTCATCAAGACCAGAGAAAATGGCAAAATCCCAAGGGGCCAGAGAACAATTAAGCTGCCTGAACTTGAAATAAACTTATCTTGACAAGCACAAGGTAACACAGATTAGAGGGAATAATGTACAACTGTGATGCAGGCTTTACCGTGGACAATTCAATGACAATATTTCATTGGGATTCAGAAAACTCGGTGAAAACCTGACAAAAAACAACACAAAGCTAGATCAGCACTGTGATATTTTATTTCTTGCCTGTAATTCATTATTTACTATAGGATATTCTGAATACTGAGTTAAAATACTTTTTTAAAACTGCATCAGAACATTTGTACTGAGTTGTACAGCAAGATGAGCTGCAACAGATAATCGGATTTTATTTTGGTGATCAGGATTATATCTCACAGTCATCCTCACACACACTTTATCAACAGTCAGTCAACTGGTCTCACCAGCAGAAGGCTCCATCCTGACAGACTGTAATTCAGTAGATCCCTCACAAATTCTAAAAAGCCCTCCTGAAGGCACAGCACCATTTCACAGCAAGTCCCAGTCACGGGAAACACTCCGGAGAGGTGTCACGACGGGGCACCACAGCGTGCCAGGCAGCTCTTGCAAATGATGCCTATCTCACACAATAATCTCTGGTAAAAGCCCCATGAGCCCCTCGCTGCTGGGCACTATGATCAGACCCAGGAGCTGCAGCTCCTCTTCCCTAATTTCTACCAACCAGGGCATGCTGTTTACCCGGATTAAATTTTCACGCTCAGCATGAGAGATTCCATATGCACCCCCTGATGCCTTCCCTAAGAGGGAAGCATTTGTATTCCTGAGCAGATCCCAGCCAGCTTATGCTCCCAGACAGCTCCTTGCCAAGAGCCCTTCATTAAGCCTTCAACTCAACCCCAAGCAGCCCGTTGCACGAGCTGCCCTGTCAATGGATGTTTTCCCTGGAAAGAAGCGTCGTATTTTATACGAGGAGGCTCCATCAAAATAGCAGAGCAAGGAGAGCTGAAAAACAATCCTGACTGGCACATTTCCTCCCACTTCCCCAGACTGAGGGCAATGCACTCTTCCCACTTGAATCACTTCCTCTTGTCCCACACACCGAGTCCGTACATTTTCACTCATCTCACGGTAGGAGTTACTTGAATTTCCTTTTTTCAAGGCGTATTTTGGACTGCTTTTTTAGCCCAGAAAATCTCTGGAGTAAAACTCTACATGAGGTTTTTTTGTTTTTTTTTTTTTTCCCTCTCCTGAGACATTTAATGAAAGTTCATTAGATGTTTCAAACAAATTACTGCTGGCTAGAGGGAAAAGCCCAGCCATCTTCAGCTCCTCTAGATACCCTCTTGGTTCAGAGAGCAAAATTTGTACCTTCCAACTCCCCAAGGTAAATGAGGCAAATCTAGGACAAGCCATGAATGAGCAAGTGAGCAGAAGATGTGGGTACCTCTGAATATGTGTTTTTATTTTCCCCTACATCTTGCCCTCTGGCATGAAAATGTCACAAAGGTGTATGTGCCCTGTACAGATATATACAACAAGTATGTGTACACACACATATATATGTATATGTTTTTATACATGTGTGTATATATCCTATAAAGCCAAACAAAGCATCCAGAAGGCACCAATACACACATCTTTGCACCTTAAAACCAGGATTCCTAAAAATTCCCGTCCTTACCTCCTCCTCCCATGGTGCCAGGTTCTCTCAGCTCAAACAAATTTAAGAGCACTTTGTGCTAGAGCTTCTGCCAACCGGTTTCCAGGACAGAAAACATCTCTCATCCTCTTAAACATCAAAACTGCTTTCCAGAGGGGCTGCAAGGCAAGCTTTAAAACTACTTTCCGGTAAATTATCCCAACACTGGTTTTTAAAATATTTTCCAAAACTCATGCAAATACTTCCCATGGTTATAAAAGCTGCACTTATTTATTGCCTTTAACCTAAACCTCAAGTAGTCTTGAGTAATATTAATCCAAATTAGATCTCTCCCTCTAAATAACAACACGGTATGGAACTCCTAAATTAAAGCAGTATATTCTGTGACTGTGCAGCTCTCCTCCAAGACGTTGGGAAGAAACCAAGAAACAGATAATTCTATCAAAAACAGCAGGAGAATGGTACAACTTTAAATTGTAAAAAAAGGTATTAAAAGTCTCCTGTTCATTTGTTTTTACCCCTGCTTTAGATTTTACTCTCATCTGCTGAGGAAGAATCTTGTTTTCATGCTTTAGATAACAGGAGCACACTTGGGAGTTTGATAGGATGCTCTCACGTGACCTCTCTATACACCCAAAAATATCTGTCTCCTCTCTATACACCCAAAAATATCTGTCTCCTCTCTATACACCCAAAAATATTTGTCTCTGAGTGGACATATTTTACAACCTTGAATTCCTCGGCTTTAGTCCCTGCCAAAAACAGCCCTCCCAAAAAATGATGAAATATTTACCAAGGGCCTCTTCCACTTGTACCTGCAGCTGCTCAGGCTGTAAGGCCCTTTTAGAGGTGAATTACTGACAAAACTGGGTTCTAACAACCACAGCTGTCAGAGGAACTTGTCTCGTTTCACCAGGTACAGCACCAGTAACCAAACCTACCTGGCTTATCCCTCCCTCCCAGCCAGCCCAGGAGAAAGGAGTCAGCCTGGCATCACAGCCCTGCCACGCTGCTTCTGAAGCTCTTGAAGGATTTCTGGCAACATGATCTTTCTGATAATCCTTTGAGACAGTTCCCATTCTTGGAGCATTTCTTTAACCTGATGCTCTTTTATTGCTAAGGTTTGAATTTATGAAGCTCTAGCCTGAGAGAAGGCACAGTTCACCCAGACAGCTGAACCCTGACTCCACTAAACAGGATCCCTGCATTGCTCAGAATTGTCACCAGAAGAGATGCTACAAGCACATTACATTATTTAGACTCTAATTATTAATTTTAGATTGTAAATGGATGATACGAATCAATCCTTCTTTTACACACAGATGTTGCTGGCCTACAGAACATCAATCTTCTTCTAAATATCACAAACATTTCTTATTATTTCACCTTTGAACTTTCTCCTTGCACCTGAAAATCCCCCTTCTGGTATCTCTGCAACCTTTCTCGCTGCGGCTTTCCTCATGATCAGCCTGTTCTAGGAACATCCTCACAGGTGAGAGCAACCACACCTATCCCAGCAGGAGTTTATGACGTGGTTATTCCTGCATGGGCAAGAGAATCATTCCACCAGGACTTAAACATTCACATATCCTTCAAGGTGGAGATATGCTGCATTTGAAGTCTGAGGGCTTTATAAAAATCATACAGTTCGTACTTGGACAAAAAGATCAAGAAAAATTTGTCGCTTCTTTCACTGTTCAAGCGCAGGTATAATTTTTAAGAAAAAGCTGGCTATCTGCCAAGAAAAAAAGCTTGCAGCAGAAATTTTTCAGGGGAAAAGCATCATGTCCTACTCAGTTTAAAAAACAGATTGTAAAATCCCGAGTAAAACTGTAAAATTTTTTTTTTTAATTAAAAAGTTTAAAACTCAGATTGTAAAATCCCAAGTACTCCTGAAGGCAAGCAAAGAGTCGGGGAGCACCAGTTAAAGATTTTAATGCTATTGCAATGCAAATAGTGAACCGTTACAAGAAGAAATTCTAGCAGACTCAGTAAAATGCATTTTCACATAGCATCTTTTAAAAATAATAGCTGCCAGGCATCACGATAGCACAGCTCATTCCCTGTGCTTCACGAATAATCCCACATAAGCCAAAAGGTACAAGATTATGTAGTCAACAATTACGAGTGTGATGACCGAAAGGGCGATCTCTGCTGACACGTAAGGGGCACAACCTCTTAATGCAATAAAAAAGCACTTTTACAGGAAATAACAATGATTTCAGAGCGGAGGTAGTAAGCTGTCATTCTGCAAACAGTACTTGCCTGCCCTATATACAGATGCAATTGTACATGAGGCATACAAGCACTTTTCAGTATCTCATCTACTTTTTAAAATAATTTGTATTTCAGGGAAAAAAAGCCAAGACAAAACCAACTCCCCAGTCCCTTATCAAACACCCTTAACTTCAACTGCAGGGCCAGAGGCTCCAATCCAAACAAGTTGTAAAAAGTAAGCATTTAACAGCTAGACACACTAGAGAATAAAAGCCCTGTGCAGGCAATGATAACTGAAATTGCAAATCTAACATCTTCTCCAATTCCTGGAGCTACCTTCAAATCTGGAGTAGGAACCTGCTCAGAATTTGCCACGGCATCATTTGGATTCCAGGCACAAGCCAGAGGTGCTCGCTGCCAGCAGGAACAGGGTTTGGGGAAGAAAAGCACGGGGGAAAAATGGTAATAACTTTCTAACTTTCTAACAGTATTTCCTATGCCCCAAATGCTCAGAGAAGAAAAAGTAAGAAAATAAGAAAAAGTTCAATGGAGAAAGTGTTTCCCAGTGCCTAAAGGGGCCACAGGAGAGGGGCTTTGGGCCTGGCCAAGGATTACTTTCATTTTCTGTCTCATCCAAAACTTTATTGTGACAGTGAATCCATATCCAAAAAATTCAAATACTCACACAGCCTGTTCAACATCCCCTCTCAACACGACATCCCACAGGGCTTCCCTTCTGATACAAGTGGTTTAGTTCTTACGAGTCAACCAACATGCTCACTGAAGTGGCATTCCCTCAGGAAAACATTCAAATGAGCTCCTCTATTAAATTACAAAATAGATCTGCCTACAGTTGTTTAACATGCACTTGAGTTTCTCTTACAACAGGGCATCCTTCAGTATTTAGCAGGAGCATGTTCCTGCACTATTCAATTATGTTATTGCAGAAAAAACATCAGACCTCTGAAATGAAGGCTAACCATTTCTGATGTGCAAACACCGTGTATAAAGATATTTAGGATACCCCTCATATCATTAATGACAATATTGCACTTATATGTAGTCTACCCGCATGAAATCCAATTTTAAAAATTGGCTGCAGGCTGCAAAAGCAGGTTTAAAAATGGATGCCATTATCATTCAGCAACATTAAAATCCAAGGGAGGAGAAAACCCCACCAATCTTAACTCTGTGGTCTGCCTTTTATGAATTTAATATCTACAGAAGGATTTTATTGCAGGGTACTCCTCTCGATAAATAACAATCCAGAATCCTGATGATCTGGATTACAGGAAGGTTTCTGCATCGTAGGCAGGAATTTTTCTCTAGGAACACAAGACAGCTTTGATCTTCGAGATCTTTTCCATGACTGTGAAGATGCTTTCCCTGCAGAGAGGCTGGAAACATCTTGTTGGATCCCTGACCAACTCCTCACTCCATATGTACATATAATATGTGTATATTTTAAACAAATGAGTTCCGTTCCATGAGCTGTGACTCCAGGTGAAGATGCAGAGATGCACATCCAGGTCATGATGACACATTTATCACTCCTGCACTGGGAAATCTTAATACCAGAATAGTTACCACAAATTACCTGTACGGCACAGCTGGAAGCAGGACCCTCAAAGGCACCAAGGACCAGGAAAACTGTACCCAAGGCTTTGACAGAGCAAGGCAGGACAGAGCAGGGAAAACATCCAGCAACAGAGATATCTGCTCTGCCATGGGTCAGGAAGAAAAAGGCCATGTGCTGTTCACAGAGCACAATATGAACATGGTCAGGGGGAAAAAAAACATCGTGCTGTTTCCAATCAATTGTAAAAAAAGTCAATAAAGAAAATGATCACTGCTTTGGTAGGATTCCAACCCCAAAAAGCCAATAAAATGTTCCCCTTTCATGTGCATGTGTTTTCTTTATACAGAAAGGAAGAAAGACAATTCCATTAAATGAGAAAAGAAATTGATATAGTTCTCAGTACCAGGCTTCGTTTTCAGCCACTCACGTAAACCGAATTCTTGCATATTGTACAAGAGGAATGCACCGGCAATAAGGGATTTCATTTCAGTCCTAGAGCTGGGGATCAGAGAAGCTCTGCCAGGCAGGTCCGTGAGAGCCGAAATGGAAGGAGCTCTTTCCCAAGGCTCTCTGCAGATGTGCAGGATGAGATGCTCCATCCTGCAGCACCAGACCCAGGAGCACCAACGCTCTCAGAGCTGCTCACAAGGAACTCTGCGCAGCTCTGGAGCCATTTAATGCTCTCAAGGCTGCAGCCACACACCTCAGCAGGAACAGAGCTCCAGTGTTCCCTTCATTCTTGTACTTGAAAGCAAGCATTTCAGATGACAGCAGAAAGAAGAGACTGAGAATGGGAAGCAAAAAATTTGGTGGGGAATAATTCAAATGTGAAGCTGTTAATTAAATATGAAAAATACTTCCAGAAGCAGCAAGGGATAGGAAAAAAAACCAAAACAAAACAAAACCAAATGCTGCATCTACTGTAAACAAGTGTGAACACAGAGAATAAATATATCTACCTTCCAAACTGGGATTTGACTTTCTAATCTCTTGTCTACAGATTTCAGATTTGCTTCTTTTTTAAACACATGTTCTGTGAAGGATGTCTCTGCAACATTAAGACAAGAAGTAAATATTTCAGCATTTAGAAAAGAAACGGGAGAAACTGTTTGTTGTTCAAGATTTCTTGAATTCCTCAGAACACAGCAAACAGCTTCTGCTCCTGTTTAACATAAAGGGTTTACCAGTATGTAAGTAAACAGCGTCCCTTGTTACCAAACAGGCAGCAGAGAGCTGTGACAAGCTCAGAACAATTCTAGGCACAATCCACAGGGCTGCAGATAAGAAAGGAGGAGTTGAACCATTTAAAGCAGCTTGTGGAGGAGAGGAAAGAGAACTGCATGCAATTCCATTATTACTGCAACTTCTGTTGCAGATAAGAGCAGCACGAGAAAGAATCCCTCTGTGCTGGACACTGCAAACGTGCAGCAAGAGCAGGCTCCCACAAAAAGCCTGTGATTAAAGCATAAAACAGAAGATAAACAAGCACCAGCACAAGGTCACACAGAAGACAATCTGCAATTCCTACCCGAACTAATTTTACTTCTATAAATACAGAAAACTCAAGCTGGGTTTAACAATAAGCACTAGAACTACTGTCATCTAGTTCTATAAAATGTTGCTCACTCCAGCCACCAGGCTGAGTTTTCAGAACATGGTGGGTACCACAATTCCCATCTTACCAGCTAAAATATTCCATGCTCACAGGCTAAACCAATGCTCAGAACACTGTGGGGCTCCTGACAGGAACAGTTTCATGGAAGAAGGGGAATAAGCCTTCTGGGGGGAGTTTTATGGGGAAAGGGGAGATGCAGATGGACCAGGATGAATCTTGCATACACAAACTGACAAGGAGGGACACCCAGTGTTTGACACTGTACATAATAAACACAATTGGGAAGAGTCTAGACAGGCTTTCAGTGAGTAAATATCAAGCTCTATGAAATGTGCTGGAGGGACTTGTAGCAACCTCTAATTTTAAGGTTCTACCTGAAATTTAAAAGAAAGGCAGCAATATCCTCTCTGGCTCCTTGTCTAAGCAGATTCTGCTGATTTGTTTAACCAGACAAATCACATAAACCCTGTGGTTTAGAAACACCTTTACAAGTTTATTCTTAGTGAGTAAACTGAGAAAACCCATGGGTCTAGGGATTTTTCCCTGAAGAGAAAGTGGGTGAAGGAGGTGAGTCCCCTTTCATCTTTCCTCTTTGCTCTTCTTCATTTTCACAGTGAGCTACAAAACTGCTTTGTGCCCAGCACTGTCCCTGTCCTGCCCAATGCTCGCTGGATGGATTCTACTTCCCCTTTGAGAACAACAGGAAAATAGTTTTCCACTGCATTCCTCCCAAACGCTTTGCCTAAATTATTAAAAGGCAACGTTAACTGCTCCTGCCACAACTCTTGATGCTCTGTAAATGTTTCCCACAAAGCACATCTGAACCACCAGTCCTTTATCACCTCCTCAATTTTAGAAATGTATCAGTCCTTTAGCTAAAGCTGCTCACATGCTTTTTGACGGGCAGCGAAACCAGAAGTCAGTGGTACACTACATAATCTGCTACGTGAAGTTAAATGAAAGATTTGGGGGGGGGATGGGGGTGTCTGAAAAGGGGGTTTGATCTTTCACTCAATAAATAAACAAATAAATGAGCAACCTACAAGAGGAATGCACCCTGAACAGAGGGAGGAGAAATCCGGAGGGATGATCAGGATCCTATCAAAAAACCTCAAGTTATAAGAGCGACAGATGTTTCCTCTCAAATCCTTCCTTTCGGGACCAAAGAGAAATCCCTGGGTTTCAGCTGGATGCAAAGCCATCAGGTGTAACTCACTTGTCTCACACCAGCCTGCCCATCTGGGAATCTCTACCAGGGAGCATCACATCATGTGGAAGAAATTGGATCCTCCCCAGACAGCCTGCTCTTTATGCTGACTCCCTCTGAAAATCCACATTTTCTCTCTCTTCTCTTTACTTTCTGTCCTTCTTAAGAGATGTGCTGGACAAGGAAGGTATTAGCAGATTACCATCTCAAAATGCTGAAATTTCTTCAAAGGTTCCCTGATGGAGAAATACCAGCACAATAATAGGGAGTTTTTAACAGAAAACTTGAACCCCGTGAGAAAAGTGAGAATTTTAAGCTATTTAATACTTCCCATCTCCTTATCAGAATAGTCCTGATCTTCTTTTCAGCCAAAGCACTTCAAACACACACATACTTCAACCAGAACAAGCGTGAGGGATCAAAGTTACACATATGCCAAGAGGGTCTGGTGAAAGTCAACCAAAACTACCAGCAAAGATTTTTGGTCCGGTAGTGAAGCGACCAGCTTGCCACAAGGACTTCCATGGCCCACAGTGGGCCAAAAGCAGCACTGTGTGTTTATTTTATTAACACTTATCTTAAATATGATGCCTGACATCACCATTGCTCCACATCAGATGCCATTCTCCAGCTGCCTCCTCCTCTCCTCCAGGCTCCCAGTAAAATTAGACCTTGCATTAAACTTCCAGTAAAATAATTACAGTTGGCAGGTATTTTTCAACACTGATTTGAAAGCCAAGAAACCGAAGCAAAACAAAACAAAATCAAGTCAAGCATTACCCAACTTTTCTCAGAAACAGCTTGTTCTGTAGATCAAACACTGTCCCCCATCAAATACAGGTTTTGCTCTCCACTATTTCATGTCTTCTGTACACTTCAAAAAAGCACTGGCTGTATACCTTACAAAATTTTCCTACAATAAAATAGGGGAAAATATCTCAAGGCCCTTGAAACAAAAACAGAAAATGATGACAGAGAGAAAAAGTCCTCCTCAAATGCAATGGACATTTTCATTGGGGAGAAAACAATGAAAAGAAAAAGGAAAGCAAGAAGGAGCCAGAGTCCTTCATACAATTTCTAAGCAGCATCCATCACCACCATCACTTTCTTCTGCATGTAAATGATATGCTAACAAGCCCTTTAGATAATTTAGTCCATATATATGCTGTGTAGGTGTTTGCTAAAACACTAATGCCAGCATCCAGCCACTACAACGGGTGTGTTTCTTACCTTATTTCATTAAAAATTGTTAGAAGAAGTCACAAAAAAATGTGACAAAAAAGAGAACTCCATTTTCACAAGTATTTTGAGTCAGTTCACCTCCATGTACTTTTCACCAGCAGCAATGCTGTCGTTAGAGCTGTTTCCTCCTGGCATTGCTAACTCAGCACTCCCTTGATTCCCACACTTTATCATTCCCCTTTCCTGTTTTTGTACTCACTGCTGCCTTTTGAGGATGCTGAGCAGGGGCAGGAGGAAAATAGAGACGAGAGCCCTCAGTTTTCTGAACAGCAACTTCAGGAAGCCACGCATTTAACAAACACACTGGAATGCTGATCTTCAATTTTCAGGTCATTTATCCAAAAATGTGATGTACAGAAAGGAAAAAGTAATGTTCTAACAATCCCTGAGGTTTCAAAAACAACAATTCTGTCCATTCAGAGAATCATACCTAGCACTTCTTCCTCCATCTATACCTACCACTTCTGTCTCATTCCACACTCTTAAAAAAATCCAGGATGTTTAAGAAAAAGTGAACCAGGTTTGACTGCAAACAGCTTTTGCCAGGATAACCCTCAAAATTGCCTAAGGGCTTGAGACACTCAGATGCTTTAACTAATAATTGAACAGGACACTGCATTTTGTACAGCTCTGAGATGGCTCTGAGGCCTTTGTCAGTGTTTTTTATCCCCCACATATGCACAGCGAAGAGAATGGATCGTTCTGGAGATGAGTCACGACTAAAACAACAGAATAAACTCCTGTGAAATGCTGTGGGGTTTC
This sequence comes from Regulus satrapa, assembly GCA_013396955.1. Lineage (NCBI taxonomy): Eukaryota > Metazoa > Chordata > Aves > Passeriformes > Regulidae > Regulus > Regulus satrapa. The sequence continues at coordinate 753,446 of VWZN01006639.1, forward strand.
TGCTTAACATTCTCTAGCTCCTATCTGGGAGAATTTGGCAAGGTTCTGGCAAACGCTCCTCCCACAGAAATCAAGCAGCAATTTTGTCAGTGAAATTAATCTAGAAGCGCTTAATATTAATTTCAGGCTCCACTTATCTTCTCCTCCTGCTTCAAGTTGGCTTCCTCACAAAGGTGACAAAGGAGAACGGAAAGCCACGGAGAGCAGGGCGACTGCTGACACCAACCCATGGCCAGGACAGATTTCCACAGCTCCAGACAAAGCTCCAGCACATTTGCTACTGCTCCTGAAGATCACCTCACACAAAATGCCTGAACGTGTACAGTGCTAAATGTGGTTTACAATGGCCTCCACCTTTAACAAGTTTGGGAGCAGTATCTTTTGGCTAAAGCCAATGAGCACATGTCAAACGGGGGAGAGAGTGAAAGGCAGGGTAAGGGAGGCTTTGGTGCCAAGCAGCCAGGGGAAAACTCGGCCTGAAGGCAGCGCTTCCTGCGGCCATGGTGTGCCTGCAGGGCATCCTCCCGCCCTCACAAAATCCTGACAGACCTGCACGAGCCCCTCCGGCACAGGCAGCCCAGTAATTACTGCCATCCAATTCAATCTGCACACAAATCACTAATTAACCCGGAACATGCAAAAGGTACCAAACCCAGAATCACAGATAATGTCCCTGTCTGTCGCCCACGCTAATCTCAGGGTCATCAGGGGACACTGAGTGCTTACCTGGACAACTGTCCTATTCTGCAATCCACCCTATTGTCTCTGCATGTGTCCTGCTACTTATTTATCCCTATTACCTTCTTATTTATCCTTATTACTTTCCTATTTAGCCGTATTACCTTCTGGCTCTGCACAGCTCCCTGACAGGAGGGGACAGCCGGGGCGGGTCGGGCTCTGCTCACAGGGAACAGGGACAGGAGGAGAGGGAACAGCCTCAGGACATTAGAGTCACTGCCCAATAAATTCAGTCATTTTATACTGTCCTCAGCTAAGGCAGGAATCTGATGGAGAACAGAATAAACTGCTTATTTACCATACAAGTTATAGCAGGACTAAAAACATTCTGATTGGCTGTGCTTAGTTGAGTAAGCAGAAAACATGAGGAAAAATGCTACTTGCAGGCTTTGGAGGAAAAAAGTGCAATCTTAGAAAAAGTGACCAACGCTAAAAGTAAATTAATTTTTCTACTACCTTCAAGCAGACTAAAAACAAGGGGGTTTTACCAAAACAAATCATTAAGTCTGTAAACATGAAACTGAGTTTTGTCACTAGCAAATATTCGTACACCACAGACACTGAGTAACAGCACACAACAAGGAACAAGTGCACTCACGGCGTGCTCAAAATTCACCATTTCAATGAGACTGTCAGCCCCTTACCAGATGATAATCCATCATTGCTCCAGGAATACCAGCACTTCATCCAGCACTCATCGGAGAGGAAGATGAGAAAACAATGTACAAGAAAGAAAAGACAGGCAACCCCCCCTCAAACCAAACAGAACAGGTGCTCCATTTCATGAATGGGGAAAGCACTTCACACCTTTTATGCCCCTGTGCTGAGCCGAGGGGGTTGGCATTTTTACACCATTTCACAGACATCACAGCAAAGGACAAGTAGCACAGCAGAGGCAAAAGAAAGCTCCAGTTTTCCATCCCTCTGCTCTTACATCCATGGAAGAAGCAGACATTTTTCAAATTTGATGGCAAACTTTCATTATATTCCTTTGCTTTCCCAAACAGTTGATATCCTAAAAGCACAGATGGGGATGTTCAGAAACAAAGAAAGAAGCAATTCCTTCTTTAGGAAGCCTTCAGTGGAATCCCCCAACTCCCCATCAGCCATCTTAGACAGACCCCACAAACCCAACCAAGACTTTAAAGATGAGCTGACAATGCAGTTATTCCCAACAACTACATCCAGTCCAGGCAGTCCATTTCATGCTGCACCCAAGAGAAACCAAAAGCAGATATATGGGAAATGGTGTAGCAACACAGAAACACCCTCCTACCCCAACTCAAGTACAGGGACAAATCTCTTCAAAGAGTAAAGTTGTAGGAAATGCAATGCAGCAAGCCAGCATGGACTGACCATCATGGCTGTTGGACTCTCCTGTCCCTTTCCTTGTTCCTTCCCTCTTCCCCACCTTGTGAGCTTTGGAAAAACCAATCTCCTTGCTGAAAGGCATGACTGCACTCCCCAGAACAACCCCTCATCTGGGGGTTCCTTTGCGCCAACATAACACAACTGGTAATGTGGTGAGGGGAAATTTAAGAAGACAAAATGGGAAACAGTGCCAGTGCTGGTGAGAGGAAACTCCGTAAGAACATCCTTTTGGAAGCAAAATTAACGAAGGAATTTCTCAAGAGCTTTTTAGAAACACCTTATAATTTTAAAGCGATAAAGAAGACTCCCCCATGGAACAACTTTTATGTTGCCTAAGACTTTGCAGATCCCACACAGATGAGCTTCCCTGCCCAAAACCAGCACTGGAGCTCTTTGTCCTGGACATGAGCCCTGCTGCACCAGCTCTGTGCCTTCCCTCCACTGCCTCTGCTGACAAGCCAGCTCTTGTTCCTTGGTGTCCTGCCAGGACCTCTCCTGTCAAACATCCCCTGTGCCAGCACAAGTGGCAACATGAAACTGCGCAGCAATTCGTGCTGCTCTGGCTTTTGCAGGTCACTGCAACACCACACAGCACGGGTGGGGACATAAAACAGAAATACCAACAAGCCTCCATCCACAGAGGAGGGCCTTTAACCAGAAAGCTCTTGGGATCACAAATGACTGTATTCCAGTGCTAGTGCTCCCTCCTTCCCAACAGTGGGTCCATGCCACAATGAGACTGATTTCTTCCATCAAGCCCCATCCCAAGTTTAACACGTGAAGGCTCATCCATTAAACTTCACCTATACCCTTCACTTCTCCCCCAAAAGCACACACTCGATTAGCTACAGTTAAGACGCCACATTTTTAATCAAAAACTATTTCTTTTTTTTCTTGTTGTCATTGCTTTGCCTTTTACTTACTTATATACTTGTCTGTCTTGCAATCAAATCCCAGAATACAAACCAGAACCACTGAGAATCAGGGAGCTAACACAAGTGATGGTTATTTTGCTGTAACACCAGTTATCTAAGTGGTTTGTGAAAGGGAGAAGGTTTGGGGAACAAACAAGGGGTGCAGCCAGAGATCAAAAGAAATACTGCTCCTAAATGGAATATTAACATTTCCCCCAGGAAGAGACAACAGGAAGATCAGTAAAAGTGCATTAAGCAGAATCACTTCAGTTCACAACTGGAATATTTACAAGTTTTTTGGTTGATCTTTAGCATTTCAGAATTGAAGAAAAACCCTGACTTGAATCTTTCCTTTTCTGCCTTGCCCATTCCTAGTGGTGCTGCTCAGCACGCTACAAGTGACAAATTTTCTGTCTGGATCCAGCCCAAGTGTATGCCACCCATTAGAAGAGAAGGGTGCACAATGAAGAAAAGCAATACAAAGCCATGGCAGCCTACAGAAACCAGCTCTGGCCCTGAGTACTCAGTCAGAAAGTTTTTATTCATAACACACACTATATAAAGGACAGGAGGAAAAAGAACTTGATCATTTCTGCCCCGACCACATCTTGAGACAGCAATGCAAGGCACACGTGTGCCCTTACACGATTTCCTTTCCAAAATCAAGCGTGCCCTTTTGGTTTTGCTAGGCTGTGCCTCGGTTTCTCCTGCTCACGTTTCCAGCCTCGTGCCATCAGCTGTTGAGCTCTTCACCTTGCCACCTCCTTGTTTTATTACACTTACGAACTTTGTACTCCCACTCTCCATGTCATTTTTCTGGTTATTGATGCCAGCTCTGGATGATGACAACCCAGAGACAAATGCTCAGGCTCTGCCTTTACCCCAAAATGAAGATACAGCCAACATGGAATACCCAAGGCCAGGCTAGATGAGGCTGGGAACAACCTGGTCCAGTGGAAGGTGTCCCTGCTGTTCCAGGGGTTGGAATGATATAATCTCCAAGGTGCTTTCCAACCCAGGCCATGCTGGGCACATCTGTGAGCACATCCTTCGCTGGGCATCATGGTGGCCCACCATTACTCTGAACTCCTTCCTAGAAGTTAATTTTTAAGGCATGCCAAGCCCAAGGTACCCAAAGACTCCAGTCTGTCCGAGATAGGTAGGGACTGCAGAAAGGCCATGGGGAGCTCAAGTTGGGGGACAACCAAATGCCAGATGTGCAGGGGAGCCATGCACCTTCTAAAGAGGGCAACCAAAAAGACATGTGCTAAACCTCATCTGCAATGATATTTACACTGACTTTCCTATTTGTAAACAAATTAACATAGCCACAATATTTGATTGTACTTCTGTCTTCCATGAGCAATGAGTCAGAATTGTTGTTTACAGTTATTAGCAATACAACCCTGCAGTCCCTCAGCACTGCCTTCGCCCTGTGGAGGCAGGTGAAACTTTGAAAAACATCAGGAAACTGGGACGCACACCCCAGCCCCAGGACTGTACTCTGAGCATTAGTACCTGTCATAGACAGCACGAAGAAATACTCTCTGTCGTAATTCTGAACTTAAAAATCGTATTTGACAAGCAAATCTGTTATGAGAACAGAATTAAGCTACTGAGGTTCAAGTTGATCAAAGGATTTTGAAAAAATAATCCAGATTTCCCTCTGGATTAAAAAACCCAACAAAACAAAACAAAAATCAAATAAAAAACAACAAACCACCAACTTCGAAAGCGACAAAAAGAACCAGGTTTTATTTTTGTGATAGCAAAGAAGAGAACAAGTTCAGAGTCTTACCACAAAGACACTGCTGTGGCTGCAGAGAGTCTGGATGGGCAACTCCCATCACAGCAGCTCCACAGCCACCTGGGAAAAAGAGCTGTGGTCTCCCAACTCCCATCCCAGTGCACCATTCCCTGCCCCAGGTCTGGAAGCACACACATTTTCTCCTCCTTATCACAGGTTTTGAAGCCGTTTTACCAGTGCATGCTTGTTCTCTTTTTTCCCCCCAATATTCCCTAAAACAAAGCAGCAAACGGGGAACTGCCAAAGACAGATGCACACAGCACTCAGAAGTTTCCAGGTAAGTACAAAAACACCTGAAGGTCTAAGGCGCTGCCCCGGAGCCCACTGAAATTTCCATCAGTTTTAAACTTAGACCTAGAGCACTTCAAATCCTTCAAACTACTCAACCTTGTGGTTAATGATCAGGTAGGGACGAGGAAGTGGAGACAGCTTCCAACCCCTACCACCAACAGGCATACTCTGCCTTAAGGGCCGAAGTCACTCCCATCTTCTGCTTTCCATCACTCCTCTGCCATTTAAATCAAGGCCCAAAACCTTGCTGGTCCTCCTCCAACGCTGGGGTTTTTCCTCCCTCAACAGCAGTCAGCATTCCCACAGTGTGAAGCTTAGTCTGCACTTGGAAAAAACCTTATGGATATGGATGCGAGCTGAGACAGTCTGATTTCAATGGCACTGAAGCAGCAGGCTGAAGCTCACATGCTACTTTCATTTTTACACCCTGTCTCAGTATTTTGAAAGCAATAAAACCATTTGAACATAAAAATTCAGGCATGTTCCTGGCATGTCAGGGGAGATGGCAGCAAGTAACAGAAAATTATAGACAAGGAAGAGAAGAATGGGAAATTGAACACGAAAAAAATCAGAGAGGTCACCAATTTACTCATTAAAAGAATCCATCAGCAAACGGGACAGTGCCATTCACCAGGTGGCAACCACAAAACAGAAATCCTGAAGTCTTCAGGGCTGCCTCCACTCTTACTTGCAGTTTTTATTACTGAGGATATTTTTATTCTTGAGTCACAGCCAAGATCAAAAGCAGAGCTGACCCCACACGCCAGGAGAGCTCACAGATTTGGGGGGATAATTTCCTTATCCTTATGGCATGGTTAATTCACCTGGGATCTTACCTCTTGCCTCTGACAAGGACTGCATCAAAATTTGCCTCCTGGCTGACAAGACGACACTTCGGGAAGCAGCTGATGCTGATTATGGCCAACAGCAGCCTGTTTGTGCCTTTTTGAAGCATAGGATGATGCAAAAACGCCCCAGAAAAGAGTTGTTTCTTATGCATTTGGCTTAGGGCACAAAACATACAGGAACACAACAATTATCCTGGTTATTTACACTCCACTAAAGAGATAAGGGCTGTGACGACAAGAACGAGCGAGTGGGTTCTTCATGTGCTTTCCTAGGATAGCAGCATCTCTCGGGAGAGCAGGGTGGAAGAGAAAAGAGGAGGCATTGTAATCGGTCTCCATCACAGCCCGATCATTCCTGAACCTGAAATGAACTGTTTCGTTTCCAAATCAGGTCTTTAAACTGGTAGGGGTTTGCACCTTGGGCTTTCTTTTAGAGGGCAGGCAACAGGGAGAAGGCAGCAGGAAAACAACTACTTGCCTCACTCATCACAACGGGAGCAAGGAACTCTGTCCTCACACACTGAGGGAGTTGTAAAACCCCGAGAAACAGGAGCCCTTGACACGTTACACTTAATGAACATCTTCAGCCAACTCCCCCTTGTTTCGGGTAGCCTCCCTAGTCCTGCACTGCCGCCCAACCTGTTCTGCCTCCAAAGGAAAGCCAGGGCAGGGCCTGGACTAATTTTTCGCCAAGCGGCAACATCACTATGTGCTGATTCTGCCACATTTGCTATTGCCTCAGCAGCCCGAGGAGCCCCAAGCCCAGAGGCTTTGCCCAGTCGATCCTCCCGGAGTTGGCAGGAACGCTGTTCCGAGGCCGGGTCCTCACGGGGACAGGATCCCCACGGGGACAGGATCCACGGCCTGGATGGCGCAGGGACACGGGGCAGGAAGGGCGAGGGCCCCGCTCCCGCCCTGGGCAGCTGCCGGGCGGGAAGGGGCCGGGGCACATCCCTGACTCCCAGCTAAGTTGGGCGGCTGAATCAGCGCGGGTGGACGGCGATTTAATGCTGACACAGAGCCGCAATAAATCACCACCTTTCTGGAGCAACGAGGAAGTTGCAGGGGTGACTTAGTCATCCTCCATCCTGACGCCATTCCAGGAGCAGAGCCACATACATCCCCCGGCTTTGGGCTGTGCCCGTGGCCCAAAAATAGCTTTTAAGCCAAATCTTGCAGTCATCATTCAAAGCTGAAACCCTTTTATTTACATTCAGCAAGAAGTCATGTATGTTTTTGACAACGCTGGGAGTAACCAGTGCTTAAATTATTTGCTTAGCAAAGGAGTTTATTTAACTACAAGAGTTACACTGAGTATGCAATGTTTTCTGACCCACATAGAAGCTAATAATTTGCATTTTATGGAACCACTTTGCATAGACAACCCATCTTAATGGCCGGCAACTTACTGTACAAGAATTAATAATTGAAAAGCAACTCGTCAGCACTGTTATTTGTGTTACAGGTAACTCACAAACCTCATTACACTGTAGCATTAAATTTCCAATGACCTTCCAGAAAGCTGCTCACTCTGAGAGTTCTTTTTTAAAGCATGTTCTCTCAGAATTCCAAGCAATTGCAGAGAAAGTATGTGACAGCTACCCAGAGCCTGTGGGAGAGGTCAGGCAAAACACCCTGTCAGAAACATATCAGCCCTGATCCCCCTTTGGCTAAAGAAGTGACTTTGACTTCATGAATCCACCCCTCTCTCCAACCAGTCACTTGACCGAGCTTCTCTCACAAATTTCTGCCTTAATGCCGGATTAATCCCACTTCATCCAGTCCCCAGACATCTAAGAAGCTCCAGCTCTTTTTTTCTCAAATCATTGGCTTTTAAACTATTTCTGTTGCAGTACCCAAGCATTTGCTGTGGATGAAAGAAGGCTCAGAGACTAGCCCAGAACTGTAAAGGCAAACAAAAATTACACAGCAAAGCCTGGGATTTTCATAGTCTTAGGGAAATGAGGTCCCCTGAATCCCACAGCAACTCTGAGAAGAGTCGAGTGCATAATTTTCCATTATGCTAGTAAAAAATCCCCAAATAAACGTAGAAGTAAGTGCAGCTTCACGAGGCTGATCATTTATTATTCTCCTAAACGTTGTCACTAAGCCTGACGTCTCTTATTCCATGTTTTTAGGTTTGATTTTTCAGAAAACAGTCTTTCTCTTGCCAAAACATCTTGAAGAGGCAGGCCAGTGGTTCCAGGAGAAGCCGGCTCAGAGTCCTGGGGCCGGGGAAGAAGAGCAGAGCAGCCCCACGTTTCCAGGGCTCACCTGACGTGCCGGGCCCGCCGACAGAGCTCTCAGCGCTGGGATCAGTCACTCCTCACCCTGACGTCTCTGCTCAGGGCTGTGCCCAGACACAATCTGCTCCAGAACACGCTCGCTGACTCCTGCCATTCCCAAAGCTCCTCTGGCGTATTTCTGAGGACTGAAGCAGGAAGATTTGGGGCAGCCAAGGGCTGATTTATCACCGCGTGAACGCCTGCGGGTGTAATTTGCGCAGCTCTCCCAAACAAAACATTTCCACTGCCATAGCAAAGGCCAACTTGCCCAAATCCAATTTGTTTGGTACTTAATTAGCATCTCTGCTGCAATGCTGGAGACAAAAGGAAGAAGCGCTCCCCTCCTCCCATGAGCATCAGGACTTTTTAATCTCAAAGACACACCTTATCCAAAAATGACCAAAGCAGAAAGAGTACAGCTCCCTCTTACTATTAAACAGAGATCATCTCAGGAGCTTGTTCACCACGAGGTTTTGATTTTAATTTCAGTACCCCTGGCTGACAGACTCCCACACCTGAAAACTAGGGAGCAATTTAAAAACATTAATCATGAGAAAAAACAATTACATCCATTAGACCTTTGAGTGGTAAAATGAATAAAGACGGAATTAGAAAACCCTGGCTTGCCTTTCCTTTCACCCACTAATCAAACAATTCCCTGAAGTACTTGCAGGAATTTCTCCCCTCCACATTTCTGTGGCGGACGAAGGGGAGAGCCAGATCTGCTCCCCTGGATTCAGTCTGGCTTATTCAGCATCTCCAGCTCTGCTATTTCAGATTCCTGCAAAAATAAAGGCTCGGAAGGGAAAGCTGAGCCTCTGGGCATCCACCACACCACAACCACTGCACGCACAGAAAGAGGCAGGGCTGCGCTGGGAGGAGAGGAGCAGCAGCCTGTCCTTCAGCATCACATGGCTGGCCATGCTCAGCAGCCCAAACCACGGCCTGGAACAGCCAAGCCCAGAGCTCACCCTGGAGACGGGCACATCCACGGGTAACAAAAGACCTGCACGCTCTGCCGGTGCATTTACTGCACGTCAGCTGAGCTCCCTGCGAGATGCAGCTGGGGTGAGCAGGCCTGAAGATGAAATTAAGCAGCAGGATCCAAAGTGGGTGCAGAGAAACATCTTAGTCATCCCTCAAAGTTGAAGCAGAAATGGGCTTACAGCCCATTGCCAGCCCTTAGAAAGACAGCATTTGTTTTGGTTTACCAGCTGATTCTTCCCTCAGACTGTTTTGCACTGGAGAAGTGCAAATGTCTGCTACTCGGAGCTTTACTGAATAGCAGCTGAAAAATAAAATTTCACAAAGGTGAACTTCAACAAGCCTGCTTCCCCAGGAACAGCACACCAATATCATGAACGTGCACAGGGCATGGAAAATGCTGCTGCCACTGTAAGAAAGGGAATACGAGCAATGTGTTCCTTCCTCTGTGTCTTCCTGCAAAAACAATCTCCCTGCCCAATATCCAAAATTGCACAGGCTCCACAAATCTAATTAGCCAAGACTCCAAAACACAGAGCTCTGTCTGCCTAAATGCATAAACATTAAAGTTGTTTTGCTTTTATTAATAAAATCTTGGGGCGGGATGAGATAAAAATCCTAAGGAGGAAAGTCTAAAAGGTAAGTACCTCCCCCTCCCTGAGTAAAGAGCTGTCTTTGTGTGAATAAACTGGGCAACCTAGATAAACTTTTCCTTGTTTATTATAAAAGCACAAGTTCACCAAAGTCCTTTTATATCCTGATGTATGAAATTATTCCAGCTACACATAATTTCACAGAGCCAAAGGGGTGAGGTTATGGTATTTATAGATACGTTCAGGGCTAGAATTTTGGTTAGCAGCAACATTTTTATGGCGTCAACACCTAACATACTTTTGGGAAAATGTCCACCTGTATATACAGATCCTGGGAAATTTTCCTATTAAATATGTATTTCAAGTGAACTTGCTCTTTATCTTTTTCCAGACTTGACAGATAAAGTATGTGCTTTTCTCTTAGAGATAGAGAGACAGAAGGAGAAGAAACTGAGGCCACTTTCATAGCAAGAGGAAAACTTTGATCGCATCCTGATGCTTTCACACATGTCCACTGGCTTGGCTTTTTTAATTCTCCAAAATGGGGCCTCAGATTTCCTAAGCACATTTCCTAAGCACATGCCACACATTAAGACATGAATCTCTGTAAACAACTCAAAACACAGAGACAGGGCTCCACCAAAAACAAAACAAAACAAAAAAAGAAAAGGAGGAAGAATGGTTTTCTTGTATCCAGATAACAAATGAGGAGCTCACAATGGTTTAAAAACCTGTTCCTCCAAACTGCTAATCCAGAGCCCTGCCTGAAGTATTGTCAGGACTGAATCAATACTCCAGTTAAACGACTTGGCACTGGCATCTCTTCTGGCATCTCCAGAATTACCTTTTTTTGAAGCAAGGAACACCAGCCATCCAGGCAATGGATGCTCCTGGATTAACACTGTTTTAGAGATCATATCCATATACTGTTGTTGCATATAGCATCATTATGTAAGCCGCTCTATTTTTAAAACAAAATGTTTGTCTGGCCAGTCTCTACTATTATCCCACCCATAAACCATCAGGCTGAAATCCCACCCACTTTAATGATAAGTTTACAGGCTTAAGGGTGGAATAGCAGTAGAAGAATGAAGCAAAATGAAGAATTTCTGTCTGATTTTAAAACATAAAAATTCTACCAATTATTAACAACAGAAGCCACCGCAATAAGGGCACTGCCCAGGGAATGGGCACGGCCCCAAGAGCTCCAGGACAGCTTGGACAATGCTCTCAGGGATGAACAGGGTGGGACTGGTGGGATGTCTGTGCAGGGACAGGGTTGGACTCAGTGATCCTGACAGGTCCCTTCCAGCTCAGAATACTCTCTGATCGTATGATTCAGACGCTAAATTACCAACCTTTGAGGAGCTTCTTTTAATAAACCAACTACAACTTCACCACCAGCATCCAGAAGTCTGTGACCCAGAGGGCTCCTGTAACCCAGACTCCTGAACCACCAGCACAAAAGCAAACACTGCAGGCCAATTCACAGCCAAAGGACGCTGCTTCCCTGCCACATAAAGAAGCAGTGGAATTTAAACCACAGCTTTGTTACCACCCATCTATTCCTGAAATGGCGTGGTGGAAGCCAACCTATAGAACAGTTCAGGGGCTGAGCTGCTGCTTTTTCTGCATCGTGCGGCACTTACTGGAATCTGTATTACTCAACTTCAAGGTCTTTAATACAGCTTTTAAACTCTGTTCTCGGCGTTTTTACGCATCCCCTAAAATGCTGCACCAAACCCCTCGCTAAGATTTACTTTGGTAAATCTTCCAACAACGTTGCTGAAGCTGCTCCTTGGCTTGCAGCGACTCTTTTATCATCCCAGTGTTTCTGAATCAAGACTCACCCCAATCTAGGTCCAGGATGCAGCAGAAATCACTTCTTGCCTTTGAACTTTTTTTTGCATGCAAACACCTAAATATGACAGCAATAATGGTACCTCTGCAAGAAAGGTGACTGTAAACAGGGCTGGGATTATACCTCACCACAAATATAAAGGAGATATCTTCACATACCTCCTAAGACCACTTAGCATCCCCACATATAGTTCATTTCTGTGTGAAAATCTAAAAATAAATCTATTCTAGAATTCAGATAAAATCACGAGTACTCCAAATGGCAAAACTGTAAAATGAAAAAAATAAAATCCCTTTCAGACTGGACAATTATACCAGACGTTCACCAGCACTGGAGGTCGTGAACACTAATGCCATGAACTTTTTCAAAACTAATTAAGACTTTTTTTAGAGAAGACAATCCATCAGCAGCTATTTAAACACATAAGCCTCCCTGGAACCACCAGCCCAAAGGTCTCCTAGTGGCGAATTCCTACAAGGCTTTACCAGGAGGAGAACTTCACTGTTCCAGTTTTTCTATGCACCTGGGAGTGGTCCCACCAGAAGAGCTACCAAGCTAGACAGACCTCTAGTCTGACACAGAATAACCGCTCTTACTTCATTCACAAGACCGAAGATGACAAGACACCAACCTGTTAATAAATCAGAGCTGAAGCAAACTCATACCAGTAAAAGAAATAGTCTTAACATGACTGACTGCATATCACATTCCACACTGCCTCCTCTGAACATTCTACAACACAGCCTTAATAATATTACCTATTCCTGAGGTACCTCTTTAGATTCCAGCGTACCCAAAATGTGCTCGTGTACATTTATCACAAATGTTATACAGCACACAGAGCAGCCAGTGATAGACATTAGCAAGTGCCTGTGAAACCCCTTTGCAATTGCATACCTGCTCATATAGGAAATAAACAACAGCAGTAATAACAAACCCTTTCCAGGCTATTTCTGAACATGTATTCAAAATGTACCATCCCTGCTAGAGGATGGAAAAGCAGCACCCTCGAGGGTCCCTTACCTTTCCCTGAATGAGAAGATTGGAAGGCTCAGGCTCCACACCAACACAAAGGCCTCTGGAAAATGGGCTGCAGAAGCTGTTTACTCCTCCTTCCCCCCAAACCCTCGATGCCATCACATCCTGTATTTTCAAAACGAGATGCACTCCTGGAGCAGCAGAGCCCCGGTGGGCCCAGTGCAGCTCAGCGGCAGACGGGGGTCCCAGCGAGGCACTGCGCGCACATATGGAGAGGTCCACGCTGACCAACACCTCCCTCACCTCCCCTCCCCACGCTCCAGACACTTCCCCCACATCCCAACCTGCCCATTTCCCTCTCAGCTCCTGTCTCTCCCCGCGGGGTCTCACCTCGATGCCTTTGCCAACCCGAGCCCGCGCATCATCGCCTCCTCGCTGAGCACATCCAGGGAGACGAGCCCTGCAAACCTCTCCTGCAGCAATGCCACCTCCACGACAACCACAAGGAACGGCTAACTAATAAGGCTGGTTGAGGGGCTGCCAGCTTCAGCAAACATGGCTCCAAACTGTGTTTTCTGTTTAATTTAGGAAGCTTCCAGTTGAGCATTGGTCATCTGGCTTGACCCAGCCCCTGGACTGCAGTAGCCCAGAGCCCGCACAGCACCCCAGGCACCGCCAGCTGTGCACAAAGACCTTCGGCAAGGCCTTGGATTGTCAACTAAATGAAGCCGAAAGTAAGTTTGCCCATGCGTGCAGGCAGCACCTAAGGCGCTGCAGAAGCTCCTGGAGCACAGGCAATAGATAGTAAGTACATCATAATCCCAAAGAGATTGCTAAAAATTTATTTAGCACATTACCACGTCCACCCACTCGTTGTGTTTCCATCCAGTATTTGCAGCACGCCAACTGCAGCAGACCTGCCCGATGCAAACAGCTGCCCTAATCCACGCTGTTCTATAGATCGTGTTTACCCAAAGCTGAATGATCATTTCAACCTCTGTTAATCTGATTGCATAACAAACAACAGCAGCCTGAAATAACCAAGCTGCTCTCGCCGGCACACGTTAGTCGAAATCAGTCTTTCAGCACCCCGCTTCTTCTAAAAATCGGAACAAACCAGATCACGGAGAAAGAAGAAAATAAACAAAGCACCCGGCCACCGCTTTCGTACATCGCGGCACGGGGAGCACACTCACACCTGGAGCAGGCTTTGCCAGCACAAGGCAAAGCAAAATGTTCTCAACCGCTGAGCTCCACTGCGCAACTGAAGCACATTCTGCCGGATCTCACTCACAGCTCGGGCACAGGCTCGCAAGCGAACTGTACAAGCGTGGATTTTCAAAACATGTAATTGCACGTATATAAACAAAGGCCATCATTTACACGGCAGATCCTATGAAAGCTTATCTAGCAGATGACATCACACCCATAAATTACAACTTAAAGCACCTGTGCCAAAGTGCTCCCACCCTCCCACCCCAAAACGAAGATGATTAATATCAAACCCTGCTCATCCATGCCCGCGCCTCTTGGGAATAAACACACATGAAGTACCTCCCAAGACAGAGTAGTGTTTAAAGGTTCCTCAGACAATGAGAAGATTTATAATTATTATTGCATTGCATCACCACAAAGCCTTACACAAATCAAGCTGCCTCATCATATGACACCTAAGATAATACAAGGTTAAACAGCATCGAGCAGTATCGGTTAACTTCACTTGTACCGAAGGGCAAACACCCCCAGCCTCTGAGCACGGGGATCATCTTCAGTCTCACAGCTATTATTAAACAGCAAGTTGGACAGGCGAAATCAAAACAGATTTCTTCGAACAGGCTCAGAACCAGAATTTTTCCAATGAAATCCGATCAACCGGTGCACAGGGAAAGTGAAGGGCAGGCGAACGGGGAACCGAATAAGGTGAGGGACGTGTTTCAGCATCTCTTCAGCTTTAGTTCGCTGGTCCACGATCAGCCTGGGAGAAATCAAGAGGCGGCATCGGGAGCTAACACGGCACTGCCTATTGATCACAGGCAGCTTTCCACAGCACACAACAGAATTCCTCCTCTGGACTGCCGATACCGGAGGAGGCTGCCTTATGGCACAACTGGCAGACAAGACAGGCATCGGCCGGCTCTCTAACCAAAACACGCCCGAATACCTTTGTAAGGCAAAACCAGCCAAGTATCTCTGCTCCAGGCATAAATATCTGCTCCTCCGAGTCCGCAGCTACCCCACAAATAATTGCTAATTCTCGCAGTGCCCCCGCGCTCCGCCCGCGCCGGGGCACGGCCCCCGCAGCAGGCCCAGCGCCGGGGATCCGAGCGGCTCCGGCCGCGCCTGGGCCGTCTCCATCACGCTCTGCCCTCACCGAATTCCCATTTCTGCGCGTTATTACCAATCTGACATCACCCCAGAACAAGCACAGTCTGACATCTACAGTTAACTCGGCGATGGTGTAAGCGCCGCCGGCCGCGCGAGCGGTCGCGGTGTTGCAATACGCTGCCGCCGAACATCGAAAAAGAGCACCGATAAACAGACGCGGATATGGGCACACAGCCGCACGCATCCAACCCGCCCGAGAGCGGCTCGCAGGGCTCGCTCCCGGCCCGGAGGAGCCGCAGCCGAGCCCCCCGGGCACGCCGGCCCCGGCGCTGCC
>VWZN01006639.1:768944-798560 GCA_013396955.1 Regulus satrapa
GGGCGAGGGCACCGCCGCGGGCCTGGTGGAATCGGCGCCGCTCGTCCCACACACGGGTCCCCGATGTCACAGGGCAGGGGCTCTGAGCGGGGAGGCACCAGGCGATCGGTGAGGTCACAGAGGCACAAATACAAGATTCGTGGAATCGCTGGGGTTATGAGGGAACTCTGGAGATGAAGCAGTCCAGCCCCTCACCAAGGCAGAGTCACCCACACAGGTGGGTTTGGGGTATTTCAGAGTCGGAGACCCCACACTTTCCCTGGGCAGCTGTTCCAGGGGTCTGCCAGCCTCCATGGAAAGAAGTTATTCCTCATGGAACTGGAGGGGCATCTCCAACCTCCACTCTCTGTGGGACAGGGCCCAGGGAGTGGCTGGAGCTGGGCCAGGGCAGGGTCAGGCTGCAGCTCAGGGAAAGGCTCTTCCCCAGAGGGTGCTGGCACTGCCCAGGGAATGGGCACGGCCCCAAGGCTGCCAGAGCTCCAGGAGGGTTTGAGCAGTGCTCCCAGGGATGCCCAGGGTGGGACTGGTGGGGTGTCTGGGCAGGGACAGGGTTGGGCTGGATGACCGTGTGGGCCTTTCCAACTCTGGATATTGCACGGTTCCGTGGTGTTAAACTTACTGTGTTTTAGTTCTTGTCCATTGCTCCTCGTTCTGTCACTGAGCACCACCAAAAAGAGTCTGGCACCTTCCTCTTGGCACCTGCCTTTGAGGTATTTATGTGTTTCTTAAACACAGCCCCCTGTGCCTTTGGTGTCCATGTCCCACTCAGCAGGAGGACAGCAGAGCGCTTCTCTTTCTTAGCAGGAAAATTGTTTTCCCAGAAATGCAATGCCTATCAGCTCTATGGCACCATGCACCCAAATTCTCACTGGAAACCCGTGGTTTTTCTGTTTGCAGAGGCAGAGGTTTCCATGAACACAACAGAAAAACTGGAGATGGAGGTGAGGCCTCTTTGAAGATTGGGTTATAAAAGCTGTCTCTGACTGTTCCTGCCAGGAAATGCTACCATATGAACTAGAAAGACTCCAGCAAGCCTACATCCTTTTCATCACTTACAGTTTTAGTATCATCCAATAATCCAGGCAGATAAGTTTTCATCTAAGGACATTTTTCCTTCACCATGATGAAAATGTTGAAATAAATAACAGTTTGTTTGCCAAATCCTTGGCAAAATCCCATTTGAAGTCATTTCTACCTTCAACATTCTAGCAATTATTTATTTTTTGCTGCACTGGAAATCACTACCAGAAAGGTGCACATAAACAACATCAAGGTGTTCCAGAAGAGGGAATATTTTCAACTCTAAGTTGATAACTATGAAGTTTGGCCAACTTTGTTTTTCTGCAGAGAGCCTGATACTGTTTCCAAAGAAACAGTGTGCCTTTGCAGTGCTTTTACAGTGAAACATATATGATTGCTATGCCTCTATAAACTGTGCTTCCAATAAAAAATGACCATAAAAGAGCAGCATGAAGCAACCATATTTTGTTTAGCCTCCACAAACAAGCCTCCCTGATGTTTTCCTGATGATGTGTGCAGCTAGTTAACATTCATAATAATTATTTACATGAAAATCCATTTCCTTATTCACTAATTTGTTGATGGAGTCTTGGTCTGCCACTCTAATGTAGTCAACAATATGTCTAAAAGCAGAAAATAGTTATTTCCCTGATTTCTGGTGTTTGTTTTACTCATTTCTGAGATGAAACAGTGCATACTGGAGAGTTATTTTTAGAAGCTGAGAAGCTATAAACAGTGTAAACAATTTTTGAGATCTAGGACAATTGTGGTACTAAGAGTAGCACCCATCAGTTCTCCCTGGTGCTCTGTCCCTGCCTGCTGATGCTCAAACCAGGTATTCGTTTATTAAATCACTAATCAATTATGGGTTTCAATGGAACTGTCAATGATGGGTTTTGATGGGTTATCAAAACCAAGTGCTTGAGGTTTGTTCTTGCAAAAAATAGACAAATTTCGTACTGACTATTTTGTAGGTGAGAACAGAAATTGGCTTTCCTGCTTCAGTTCTCCTGCTGCTATGGGAATGAATTGACTTGGATCTGGGAGAGTCATGGACTAAAAGTAGCCAGAGGCAAATGCTTGCAAAGATAAAATTATCATTATTTTTTATAACAATAACCCCCTCAAAACTCTTGGAAAGAGGAAAGATATAATTGAGTATGGAAAGTCAATGGCTTGTACCTGGTTGTCTTTTTTTTAAAAGCAGCTCCACCTCTGTGCCAAAAAGAAAAGAACAAGCCTGTTAAGATGGCAGGTAAGATAGTGGTGTAGAAACACCAATTTGGCCTATTTACGAGGGGAAAAAAATTTGGCTTTCATCACAGTACTGCAGTGTAATCAGTGTGTGCATGCCTCGCATGTTGCCTCAGTTATATCAATACAGCAATGCTGATGAGGATCTGTCTCTCTTGCCCTAAAAATGGGAGCGCAGTTCACTTGTCTGTGCCAAAAGTATATATATTGTACCTGTGTCCTACTTGTTATGGGTAAAAAATAGACAGATCAGGATCAGGTTGGATCAGGTTGCTGCTATCAGCACAACTGTCGATGTTTCAAGCTGAAAACTGTTTCAAATGCCTAAGTTACCCTGTTTTATTTTCTGAAAGGCACTGATGATTTCCTGATACTTCAGTGAAGCTCTTCACTTCAGAAACGGGAGAAATGAGAGCAGTCGTGGCTCACCTTGTAGAAGAGTAAGTGAAATTGCTGCACATTTTCCCCAATTAACAGGAGTTCAGAAGAAAAATTTAAATGCTGCACAAGCATCTGCCAGGAAGAGTTTAAGGATTTTGATTAATTGTTATTGCCTCTATCCTGGCTAAAGTAAACCCCAAAATGGAAAATTCATTTTCCCTTTAAGCATCGTAGTCCCAAAACACTGAACTACTTCCTAACTGTGCTGATATTCAAAGATTTTTGTAAACCTCATCCCCAGGGCTGGAAAATATGGTCACTGCATAGACTCTGGCTACCAGAGGGATTTCTCCATCCCCAAGGACTGCTGGACAATCAGTCAGGCTCGTGGACCACACTGCTGGTGCTGCTGGAGAAAGAAGAAAGGGCACAGAAAGACACGAGCCCTGCAGATACAGTTCCCTCCCATGGATTCTGCATGTTCTGTAAAATTGGAAGATATCAGGTACGAAATTTTTTTACCAAAGTTGTTGCAGTGAGTTTGATGCTGCAAACCAACAAGCTGCTCTTTGAGCTGTTCTGCTGCTTGACAAGCAACTCAGGAACAGACGTGTGAACTTCCCAGTTCCTTTTTAATGGTGTATTAACATCAAAGACTAGCTTTACATATTTAAAAGACTACAAATTAGCAGACGTTTGTTTTGCACAGTCTGGCCCTGCTTGTTGCATTCACTGTCGTTATTAAAATGGAAATGGATGTTAATCTGCAATACAGAAAAACATGGGGTGTAAATTCTGGGCATATAAAAGAATGCATTTTAACTGATAAATAAATACCTCTGAATAAATAATGCCCTTGGAAGTAGGAACTGCTCTCATTCACCTCACTCAACACTACACCTGTTCAGAGGGCAAAAAGGAGAATGAAATATTTAAAAAGAGTCAAAGATTATTCTGCGTCACTTAACGCTGAATAATTCTCCAGGGTTTTCTGTTTCACAGCTTCATCATCACAGAACAGGGCCCACATTAAAACCCTGGGACAGAAAGCAAGGCCAGCTGTAGGAGAAACCTACACATACACCTGGGAATTTTCAGGCAATCTTTACTGATCCCAGTTCTGTGTGCAGTGCTTGTTTATTTACTCTGCAGTTTCAATTATTCTCTTTATACCTGAGCTTGCAATTAGGAAAGATAAGACAAAATAGGTAGATAAGCCCTCCAATAAACCACCCACATTTTGGGAACTGTATAAACAAGAAGAAAAAGTCTGCGGCAGAGCATGCAATCCTGAGATCCTAATTCCAGGTTAACAGTTTAGCAAAGCTGTCTGTGAATTTCAGGCAAGAGGTAAGAGAGAAAAGAACAAGCATGAACTTTAATTTTAAACTGTTCAACATTTGGATCCAGCACAGGTACTGCCAAAGTTAGTACACTGGGGTTTTAGCCCAAAGTATGCTTCATGCTGGGACTGGAATCATAGGCCATGTGCTTGTGCTATAATAAGATAAATCAGTGAAGATCACAGAATCACAGAATCATGCAATACCCCTGAGTTGGAATGGGCCCACAAGGATCATAAAATCCAACTCCCAAGATCGAGTTTTACTTGTGTGCCTGAAGTTCGCCAGAACCCCTCTCCCTTTTATTGTGCCACTTCTCTGAACAGACAATATATGGTCTGAAAACCCAGGGAAGGAGTGGCAAGTGAGGATTGGGTGCTGTGGTCCTGCTCAGGCCTCCAGCAGAAGGTCCTTCTGGCTTCCAAGGTGCAGAACTGGATCCAAAGCACAGGCTGAGTTATGCTCGTTACTGAGTTAGCACCAAAAAAGCCAAGACCATTTTCTTCTAGGTTGCACATTTGTTTCTCAGTACCAGTTAGGCTTGCACGACTTTCTCTTTAGGCCTCTTATGCTTTACCACAGCTCATTCTGACACTAAATTATACAGAGAACACTTGTGTGAGCTGTTCTACCTCCTCCCAGGGAAAGGTGGGTGTTTCCTTTTGGGAGGGACGCTGCTCCCTGGACATTTCTCCTCTGGCACAGGTGTTTGCAAAGCACAGAACCATTCCCACTCCTCGCCTTCCTCAGGAATATACACAGTTTTAAGTTCACATCTAGCTTTAAGTTAGAGTTTTAAGTGACAAAAAGAGAAGCTGTCCCTCCCGGACACCCTCTGTACAGCACTGCTTTGGGCTCTGCACTACCAACCCCTACAGGCTGCTGGTGATCACAGACCACATCCATGGGGATGTGCTCGTGTGGCACAAGGAAAAGTGTGCCTCGAGGGAGCCTCCTGAGGCCCTGGCCCAATGGGAAGAGTTACTGGGAAGCCACCCTTCATACTGGGGTGTTGCACTTGGCTGTCTGGTTATTGGGGAAGGCTGGTGTTGGCGTGACAGGAGACAAGAGTGGCCATGGGATGTGATGGTTCCTTGGTGGAGTGCTGGAATAATAACAATAACAGCAGTTTACTTGTTGTGATAAGATCTCAGCTGTATCTCCTACGTTAGGAGATAAACGCTGTTAAATTTTATGTAAATCAGTCTTTCAGCGGCCCATAAAAACACAGCTTGCAAGAACATAAAGCAAAAACTGGTGACTATAACAGTAATGAAGAATTTGGGGATTTTTTCATGCATTTTATGCACAAACCCCCTCCCAAACAAACAAAAAAACCAACAAACAACATCTAAGTTCATAACTGGTTGAAGGATGGCTTCGAGCACTAGAACTGGCATGGGTGAAGTCATCATTTGTGCTCTACCCAGGGCATTTGTCAGCATCACAGCAAGGGACTGTGTGCCATGTGCAAACTTAAGCCTGTACACAGCTTTTATCAGATCAAGTCTCAGGTCTAAACATCTCAGGCAGGCAAACAGGGATTCAATAAGTAGCCTAAAGCCCACAGTGGGCTGAGAGGAAAAACTACAAGCCATGGCCGAGTCCATGTTCTAGCTGCTGGCACAACTTCCCCCTTTTCATGCACTGGAAGTGGGCATTAAAAAGAAGTATATAATTGGGTTTTCCTCCATCCCTTTTCATACCAGAAAGGAGAATACACTGACTTGAGAATACTGCTGTCTGTATGGAATTGAAGGTCTATTTCCTTGTGCACCAATGTGTGTTACTCCTTTTTCACTTCCAAACTGAGGAATTAAAGAAAAAATATTATTGTCATTATGCTCCTATTATGGCAGAGAATTTAATTGCATTCAAATCAAGGCAAAGTTATGATTCCCTTAGAAACTGTAACCTGGTCCAAAGCACTGAGCTCTTCTGGAGCAATTGTTGCTGCACACCTTTACAGAAAACATTAAGCTGACGGGAAGTTTGTGTTAGGGTTCATGAGGGAACTATTATATGGAATTTCACAATTTTTAAGGATTTTTGATTAACCACAAATGCATTTTCATCATAGCTTTTACATTCAGGTGGGTTAGGATTTGCCTGCCTTCTCCTGACATCTGAGAGTCAGGTACCTCTGCTGCAGCAAGTACTCCATGGGTGCCTTTAGAGTCAGTGAAGGGAAATAAGGACCTCCAGAGGCTGTTTTTTGTTGAAATGAAGTGAATGACCTTCCAGAGGCTTCTGTTTTGCTGGCATAACTGGCACGAGCACAGGCACCTAAACCCCAATGTCTAAGCCATATAAGATGAGTCCACCCTAGGGGCACTCTGATGGTGTTCAGGAAGACAATCATTTCCTCATAATTTCTGGGAGCTTCCTCTCAATAAACATATCCAAAGTCTCGCCTTTTTTTCTCCTCTGCAGTTTTGATGTCTATCAGCCCTTCTTCCTCCTTGTCGTGTTCAACTTGCAGATCTGTGAAAATGCTCCCATTACCCTACTGAGAAAAGGGTTTTCAGTCTGTCATCAAAATAAACTCCCCTGCTCCCTAGGCTGCTCAAAAGGTTCTCTATGTGAGGATGGAGGGAAAAGTTAGTAGAAAGAAAGATATTCCTTACCAAAAGGCAGGGACACAAGCAGTTTTGTCTTAATCATCTCTGTAGGTTAAACACAGAGAGAGGAACTAGGATAACAATAGGAGGCATTAAAAGGCAAGGGTCAAATGATGCTTTTCATGGCAAAAAGACAATGGATACCCAGAAGAATGTCAGTCATCAGTGACCATGGGGACTGGAAAGGAATCTAACCTTAGGAATTAAAGAGAGAGAGAAATTTCCTCCACAGTCTGAGCCTGTGACAGTCCATGTAAATTGTAAAACCAGCTGAGGGTCACTAACAACTTCCCTAAATTGCTGAGTCCCAACAGAGGCAGGAGTTTGGCGCATGGCTGTTGTAATACCCACCCAGGTGATCCATCTATACAGAGAAAATGCAGCCTCCTCTGTGTGGGGGTAAGAGATGGAAGCCTTATCCACAGTGCTACAGCAGAAGAAAGGAAAGCTGCAACCTTTCTGCATCAGCTCCAACGGTGTCTGCAGTCTGCTGCTGCTGGGACGGGTGCTTCAGGCTTCAGAAAGGATTGGAGGCATCTCCCCTAAGGTTACTCTTGCTCTGGGAGTCTGAAGAAACTGTAAGCCAAACTAAATATTAACCTGCCTCCAAGGACTGTGGCAGTGTCATTTTTTATGGTATGCTACGTCTGAGACCATGCAAACATCTCTTCCAGGCTTGTTGTTTGTTTTGAGTCTCGTTGTGTATTTGTGTGTGTGTGTGTGTGTGCTTTGTAGAGAGGGAAAGAGCTGCCAAAGTCTGGAGCTCACTGTGACTCAGAGGCGCAGGTGCCATGCTAAAGAAAAATTGGATTGAGCCAGATTAAAAGCAAACACTTTAAAGATCCTTAAAGAAGACTCCGTTTATGTTCAGAGGTGGACCACTTCATCTGGCTTCTAAAATCCCTTGATTTTCATAATCTGTGCAATGGTAAAGGGAGATTTCTCACCTTTGCACAACTATGATAAGGAGATGCAAAGTGTTATTTCCTCCCTTAGTGGCCTTGGGGCTGTGCTTGCCTCCGTGATCTGCTGTTGGCATTGCAAAGGTGCGGGGCAAACCTGAATCTACAGCTCGTGCTGTTTGTGGCTTCTGCTCTCGACCAAAAAGGGGCAGGCAGTTCTCAGTACTCAGAGTCCATCCAGCAAAGCCTTTCACAAATGGAAGAACACCGTCCCATCAGCTTTCTCATAGTTCTTTGTGCATCTCCTTTCCCCAGATTTGTTTGAGTGGTGTGAAAAACCCGGTTAAATCTGAACTTTAAGGACTAGCTGAAAACACGTGGCCTAAAGGCATCTGTCAGCAATGGCCGTGACATTTGGTGTCTTAGTGGCTCTTAGTCTGTCCTCAAACATCTTCCTTAGGCTGGCCTGCTCCATGGCAGGCTTGGAGGTGTTTGTTTGAGCATGATTTAATGTGCAGAAGGTGGAGGAAAAAGCCATACCTATTTGTACTCTTTTAGCAGACACCCACACTTGTGATTTCACCTGGTAATGAAGCAGTTTAATGAAGGAAAAAAACAGAGTAACTAAGACATTGAGCACATCCCAGTTATCAACAAGCAGAGGATGACTGCTTTTCTGCTTTTATTTCAATGAGGACCAAATCCTAAATGTCCTAACACACACCCCAGTAGCTGGGGACTGAGACTACTCGACTCATCTCTGCAACCACCTGCGCTCCTGTACTTCCTTTTGGAAAATAACTGCCCCCATTAATCTTCTTCCATTTAACTGGATTAAGTGCTATCATTTAACTGGATTAAGTGTTATCTATATTTTGTATAGGGTGCCCAGATAGGAGCCTGCACACCACACATAATCTCCTCGTGTATTTGTGTGCACAACCAAAGAAGCGTTGGAGGAGGTTCAGCCTCGTTCAACTCTGCGGTGTTGGAAGGAAATCAGCCCAATAGCTCCTGAGACCGCACGGAAACACACCAAAGGTTGTGCTTCTGTGGTTCAAAATAGCATTAGGTCTCCTTTGAATGTGGCTAACCATTTCCAAAATAAAAGGAGATTGTTCTTCCCTTGGCCTGGTGGGGTCCAGCACTGATGTCCCACCTGGGACATTGTGTTTGTGTTTGTGTTTGTGTTTGTGGGGACACAGTGTCATTTCAGCCACTCGCTTTCCAGTGGAACAGGAATAAACTCTTCTTGGTTCCCTACCCCAATGGACTTTGAAGATACAAATCCCAAGCATTACGATGTGTTTCAACATGAGTGTCCTGCTAGTAAAGTGCTGTGTAAAACCCAGCGCTCCTCTCAGCTAAAAGGGGATGAGGAACAATGCAAATGATTCAGAAATGTGAGTGGTGCAGAGCCCATAAAACACAGCAGATGTAAATAAAACCAACGAAAGAAAGTCTGCGTCCTACAGAGCTGTATTACAAAAGACTCTCATAACAATAGTTGCAGGACATAATTTGTATTGTAGGAGAAGCCCCCAGTATCCTCTCTGGCATAAAAATCATATGTAAATCACAAAAATCTTTTCCAAGATGCTCTAAAAATACATAAATCTTGTGGGCTAGGAGATGAGTTGGAGACTGGTACTCAATTTGCCCTGCAGCAGGTCAGGGAATTTGATCTGCTGCTGAAAGAGAAACAATTTTCTTAGATTTATAGACTGCAAATATTTTATTTACTCTCCAAAGAAGGAGTCCATACTCATAGCAAAGAATGTATACAAAGAGCGTGCAGGACTTCGTCCTCTTTGGTTTGGTGTGGCTGTGAAAATAAATTAAACACTGGAAGTCAGGGGAGTTCAGGTGTCCTTTGGGCTTCTGTCCCAGAAACCAGAGGTCTGTGCTTGGTCCATTAAGCATCTTCTCTTACTCCTCTTTCTCTATAGGTTCAGGCTGAGCCCCACAAATCTTCAGCTCCATGTGGAGACCTCAATTTTTGTCCTTTTCCTGCCACACTGCCCCTGTGTGTGGTACAGTTGATACTTGTCCTTCAGCATTTGTGCTATAATTTTGATGTGACTGGAATTCTCCATTCCTAGGGTGTAGTTAGCTGGGAAGAGGAATACAATGGATTTCTTTATTCATGGATACCCTTGTGAGAGCGCATTGTAGATTACGCTGATTATGCTGCAGTTTTCAGTGGCAGTCCTCACAGTGTCCTGTAGACAAAAGTGGATTTGTTCTCAGAATTGATCCAAGGAAGGAAAGCGTCCTGATTCCCATGCTAGAGATGGAAAAGCCTAGGCAGAAAAGCAACATGACTCGCTCTAGGAGTCGTCTCTGGAGGGAGAGTGGGAGTGGAAATCCCATCTGCCAAAGAAGGAATTAATCCAGACTACAGGAAACGTGGGAGATGACTCAGCTGCAAATGATAGGAAGGTTGAAAGGCAAGTGAAAGCTGGCCTGAAATCTGGATCAATGTGAAAGAGAGGATTTTTGAAATTATGCAGAAGAAAGCCCCCGCACGTGTGCAGCTGAAAGGGATACCAGTGCCTGGGCTGGGCCTGTCAGAAAATAGAGACTGAACTGCAAGGTCATCTCCACTTGGCTGGAGCCCTGCTGGGCAGCAGGCTAGGAGCAGAGCTGCCTGCACACAGAGAGGCTGAATTCCAGCCTCTGAGCAAAACACCCTCCCTGGATCAATAGTTCTGTTCACAGCAGAAGTTGATAGACAGGGTCACAAGAAAGAAGTTGTTCTTTTACTACTGGAAATTCTCCGTTTCTAGCCATTTAACCTAATTCTAACCATTGCCATTTTCTGTCTGTTGTATGTTACTGGGTTTAAGCTCATGTTACTTCACGTATTTTAATATTTTTTATCTTTTAAAGTGATGGCAAAATAATTCTCTGTCATACTCCTAAGCATTTTTATCATTCAGGTTTTTTTTTTGCATAGTGCAGAGATTTAGGTGAAATCTAAAATTACAGAAACGAATTATTCATATGAATTTCAAAAAGTTAATCTACACTGGACCAAGTCTATCAGTCATCTATGGCATCTTTTCGATTTTCAAATATTTCCCAGGCAAAGAAATCCCAGGAAGATGATTTCAGCTCTTAACTCCAAACTTTGTATTCAACCACCAAAGCAGACTCTGACCTCTGCATCATCTGGCGGTCCTACTCAGTTCTTTAGATAATATCCACGCTGATGTCATAAAAGACACCAGAGCGAATTTTTCATCATAGTGAAAAACACAACACAGTGGAAAAACTTTATTTCTAAAATAAAGGAAGACCGTGTCTTAGGCACAGGGTGAAAATTCCCTGTCAGCAATGACTTCGTTCAGGGACTGTTACCTCGCTGGCGTCAGGATTTCGCAGTGCTCTTAATGAAGAAATATTGCACGCTGTGAGTAAAATTCCAGGCTTGGCTCACCCAGCACGGGAAGAACTTACCCGTGCCTTCCTTTCAGCTGCTGACAGAGCAAACACAGCGGTGCAGAGCAGTGCCCAGAGGAGCAGAGACTGCACAGGAGTGAGTAAAGCCCGGCGAAATGCGAGCAGGCGCGTTCTCCCCGCGCACAGCTCCGACGGCTCCTGCTTCCACCTGGGCTGCAGGTGCTGAGCAGAGGTGCTTTCACAGCAGCTCCTCTGAGTCACAGAGGGCAGAAGGCAAGGTAGATGTCAATCCTCGGGACAGGGCACCTCAGGCAGCTGAGTCTGGAAAGCAGCTACGGCTCCTTTGCAGGGAAGGTTGGTAGATTGGCTCGAGGAGTTCCCTTGCCAGCCTTGCAGTAGATGGACTCTCCGTCCTGTCCCTGTTGGGAGGTGCAGCTGGAGCTCCTGTTTGTGCACACCTTGGGGCTCCAATGTGCTGCTGCTTCTTTATCATTTGCTTTATCATGTGCTTCTTTACATATTTGCTGATTTCTTTAGCAAAAGATAATCCTTCCCTTTTGATAGTTGGTTTTAATTTACCTTATCCCCGCCACAAAATTTCCTCTGGATGCCGGTGAGGATTGAAAGAAACTTCTAGAAATAAAGACCCAATAAAACATAAATTAGATGTACCTCTAAAGGATGTAGTATTTTAGAAGAAAAGCATCCTTCAAAGCAGTCCAGTGGATAGAGAACACGATACATTCAAAGCTGGCAAGCGCCCAAACCAGCTTCAGTGTTTAGATAACTGAACATCTTTCTTTGAAACCTGACAGTGGGAGAAATTGATGCGAAGATAAAAATTTAATTTGCAAAGAAGAGAAGAACTGGCAGAGACATACTGAGACCTGAAGAGAGAGCTTCTTCATAAAATTACACATTGAGTTGGCTTTATTGCTGCAGTGTTGGAAGTCTTGAATGATGTTGTAAATACCCTGGTAAATTTGCACTCACTGGTCAGGCACTGCCCAGGCTGCCCAGGGAATGGGCACGGCCCCAAGGCTGCCAGAGCTCCAGGAGGGTTTGGACAATGCTCCAGGGATGCCCAGGGATTGTTGGGGTGTCTGGGCAAGGATAGGGCTTGGACTCTGTGATCCCTGTGGGTCCCTTCCAACTGGGGATATTCAATGATTCTATTACTA
Source organism: Regulus satrapa (assembly GCA_013396955.1). Lineage (NCBI taxonomy): Eukaryota > Metazoa > Chordata > Aves > Passeriformes > Regulidae > Regulus > Regulus satrapa. Next base: position 781,052 of record VWZN01006639.1, read on the forward strand.
AACCACCCGCTGGGTTGATGTCAAGTCTGTCACCAAAATTAACTATTTTAATACAATTAATTCCGTTAGTCCTTAGGGCCACAGGTGGGATTTTTGCTTTCTGAGAGTAAAGCCATGCCAGAGTTATGACCTTGTGGGAAGCTGAGTGAAAGCAGACCCAGCCATCAAGTCTGATCTGAGAAGGAAGTGTGTTGAAGGTCAGAGCAGGAAAGCACTAGGCAATTTCGAAATACACATAGTCTAACTATAAAGGTAAAGGAGTAAACTCCTTTGGGGCAAATGAGAAGAGATTTCTTCTCTAGAGGGAAATCTCTTGCAGGAAATCTTTTCTTCACAGGAAAAAGCTGGTATATTAGGAGGAATATCTTTAAATTAGCTTAATGTTACTTTAGGGTGTGCCAGCTTAATCGCATTGATTAACATCCCTTCTTAAAAGCCAAAATCACATAGATAGAGAACCAGGGAAGTGACCAGAATTTATGCCCAGCCCTGAAAAAAAGGCAAAGAATAATAAAACAACAGTGGGAAGAGAAGGAACAGTTTGCCACATTAGGACATAGGCAGAGCCTTGTACCATGGACACAGGATGTTCATCTCTGGTGTGGTTTGTGTGCATTTCATTGTTCCGTTTCCAAACTTCCTATTTGATAGCACGGGAAGAAATATATATTCTAGACAGCTACCTCAATAAAATACAGATTTGTTTCATGGAAAGCCGGATGTTTTCAACGACATGTAGGAATGCTGAAGCTAAAAAGCATTAAAATAGCTTCAGCTTGTGGTGCATGTTAACACAGAGGGAGCCTGCTTGAGAACACCATGCAGAGAGGTGCACTTCTTCCACTGGGATGGAAATTAATGCCTGGCTTTTCTTGTTAAATGAAAAATGTGCTGCATTCAAGATGTGCTTCAGCATAGTATCTTATTCTCCCCATTTAAAAAGTGAAGAATAAATCCTTTCATTTTCAAATACGATTTCATACATTTTTAGATTTTTGAAATCTGAATTATCCTTGTTAATACACACCATGTTTGGAAGGTGTGATTGGGATTTGGAGTGAGGAAGGGATTGTTCAAAGCTCTTCCACAATGTCATGAGTGACTAAAAAATGTCTTTTTGAAATCTTATTCAATAATATGTATTCCTGATTTAACTCTCAAATTTGAAATAGCGATTTATTTACAAATTTCCCAGTGTCTCCCCACTGCAGAAACGTAGAAACAACAACTCTTTACATCATGAAGCACTAGTTCAGAATTTTCTCATTTTGTTTGAGGAGGTGTTTACATCCCATGCATCAGTTTGTGATCTGTGCATTTACACATGAGAAGATAGCTCTCTATGTGCCCCTGCTGCAGTGTTTAACTCCTGCCAAAGGACCCTTCTGGAAGGCACCTGGAACTGTGTCATTTTCTGTAGCTGATTATTTTAAATATACTGGGCTTCCATACAATGGTGACTGGCCTTTGAGCAAGGCCATCAAGAAATTGAAATGAGACACAACCTTGGCAGTTTCTAGGACACAAATGGGGCATATGGACAATGGAGATGATTAGAGAAATGCAATTTTGTTACCAGTGGGAAAATGCTAAAGAGGAAGCAGAAATTTTGAAGGGTTTACAAACCACACCAGAAATGAGCGTAGCTTCTAGTTGCAGCTAGAGCTGATGCTTTCTCCTTTTGTTGTACATGTCAGGTTAAAATTCCAGCTCTACAGAAGAAAAAAAAAATTCTGCCACGAGGGTAGAGAAAAACTGACATCAGTTGCTCAGAGAGGCTGCGAAAACTCCATCTTTGGAGATATCCAAAATTTAACTGGATATGGTTCTAAGCAACTCACCTTTACAGCCCGTGTGGTTCTGTGCCAACAGCAACATGGTCCCTTTCATTTGCATATCAAATACCAGTAGATGAGGAGCTGTTAAGTGTTCAGTGATGTCACCTCTAATTATAAAAGTGCTCTGCAGCATCCCTTTTCATACTGTGTTTAATTTAGATTTAAAATAGGAGAAAATGCCACCCTTCCTGTTCAATATCAGCTTGGTGAGCAAGTACACGAGCAGGTATGTGCCCAGCTGGAAATCTTGGAATACAACTGCAGCCCGGGAGGATTAATCGGAATGGCAACAGCCAGTGCACTTCCAGTCCCCAGCTAAAACCTGGAGCACAGACGTGCCAGGAGATGACATTCAACTGTTTCAGGGGATGTCCTTGCAGCACAGAGAGCAAACACACCGTGTCAGAGGGACCCCGAGGGCACGGGGATGACGTGCACCTACAGCATGTGGTGGCCTCACGCTGGAGGAGGGGAAGCTTTCAGCCCCGCTCAGCAATGCCACGCAGGACAGGATGTGAAGAAGGATGTGTCCCTCACTCAAAACAATGTGAGGCTTATTTTTTTTTCATCTAGTCAAAATACAGAGATTGAAATTTGGCTGCAAAACCTGGGCCAGCCTGTCTACAACAGCAGGGTGAACCAAGTTATTGAAAACCTTGGTCCTAGGAAGTGCCTTTGGATTTTTACACCGTGAGATTCTGAGGCTGCCTACTCCATTTTTTTTAGGGATACCTTTATGATTAAGCTGAAAAGTTAGGTGCATTTCTTAAAGCTTCGTCTACTTATGCCTGCATTCCTGTTAAGCTCAAAGTCAAACAGCTTCCATGGGAGTGACAGCTCAGATGTGAGTGAAGGGCCAAATTAAAATGATGTGGAGATCTCATTTGACAAGGCCACTTCAGACAAAAGAAATGTTAAACAAATAGCCTTACACAATGGGAAATGGTGAACTTGGGCTGACCCTCGCTGGTGGCTGGGTGCCAAAGGAAAGTTTGAAGCTACCCACATGTTCCCTTTTGGAAAGCTCTCTGGGTTTAATGTCCAGCGTTTGTATATCATTTTAAATGGAAAATGAAGAGTGTTTAATTATCTTCCCAGGCTATGACAGCTGATGGAAATTAAAATGTCTGCCCAGAACTCCTCTGTTTCACGGAGCAAATCCTGGTAATTACTCAGATGATACAAACCTGGGCCATGTTAAGCCATAGACCACAAATAGATGAGACTGGACGATTCTGCAATGCAAAGATTAGTACCAAAGAAAATTAAATTATTCAGGTGCATCTCCCTGGATGAGTGTTGCTTTTGGGCTGCCATCTGCTTCCACAAGCAGTTACAAAGATCACTGGTCTGGGTTACCCAGATTCGTCTGCTTGGGCGGGGAGCACAAAACACTGGGGGAAAAATATCTTCTCTCAGGGTAGATGGAGTTAGAAGAAACTTTTCAGCTTTCAGGACCACAAATCTTTCAAATTTTATAATAATACTACATTTTCCCTGCTTAATATAAACCAAATCATGGCCAGGAATATGAGCTTTGCCTACCATGAAAAGACTCTGACATCCAATAACCTTGCCATTACCCTCTGGTATTCCAGATTTGCTGTTTGATGTCCATTGCAGAAAAGCTGCAGTCTAATATTTTAAATATTCTGATCATTGCTGTCTGGAGTAATGACAGAAAACAAATTGCTAAAGAGGTTGAGCTCATAAATAAAAATTAACTATTTGAAACTGAGAGCTGCCACCACAATCTGATGGCACCAGTCACAGTTGCAGAAAAATGCAGCTCAGAGTTTGAGGGAAGAGGAACACAAATCCCTGGCCAAGCTGTCTTAAGGTTTGTGTTTCAAAAAGCACATTCTCCTTTTAACTCAGGATGAATCTGAGGTCCAAATGCAAGTATCCTGAGAGTCTAGAAGGTGCTTAGGGGCAGGTTTGAGGGTGATGGTCTCTTCTCCCAAGTAACAAGCAATAGGAGAAGAGAAAATAGATAGTGTTGCACGAGGAATGTTTTAGATTGGATATTGAAAAATCTTCTTTGTCCAGAAGGTGATCAAGCACTGGTACAGTCTGCCCAGGGCAGTTACTGAGTCCCCATTTCTGCAGAGATTTCACAGGCATGTGGATGTGGCACTTGTGGACATGTTTTAGTTGTGGCCATGGTAGGGCTGGGGCAGCTGTTGGATTCAATGGGCTCAGAGGTATTTTCCAACCTAAATGATTCTAAGATTTTGTGGTTCTATGTACCCCACCCCAGCTCCCCTTCTTAGCAAGAACATTTCCTTCTCCCGGTAGAAGAAGGAGGGATACCTCCAAATGCTCGCAGCTTTGAGTCAAAGAGTTCTCCAGCAGTTGGCTGGAGAAGCTCATGGACTTGCTGGAATTACAACCTGTCTCTCCCCATCCCTTTCTGTGAGGGCTCCAAAATGCTGAGCCGCAGAGCCCTCAGACCAAGGCTCAGTGATGAAATCAGACTGACACTACCTGCATGTTTTCACTCCTCCCGGGATTTTGGATGACTGAGTTTCACTGTGAGTTGTCTGGTGAGGATCCTGAGGAGCTGCCACAAACCCAGCTGCTGGCAAACCTTTACCTGGTGAACTTGCTGACTTGGGCAGGTTTTGTTGGCAGAAATGTTTCCTCTCTGCCTCCTCTCCGGGCACAGGCTCCTGAGGTAGGGAAGGGTGGCTGACGGCGTGGTTGCACTGACGCCATGGCATTATGGGACAAGGCTGGCTAGTCAGGGAGCACAAGTTCCAGGCAAATCCTTGTCCTTGAGAGCCCTTTGAAACCCCCAGGGCACCCTGGCAATCTCATGGAAACACCCATTATACAGAATGGGCCTGACGAGTGGTTTGTCTTCTGAGGAGAAGACAAGCTGGGTAAAATGTCATTGTTGAGTAGCAAAACGGGTCAGTCCTTCTCATTAAATCCTCTTTTGCAGAGATGATTTGACCCCAAGGAGTTGTAGAAATAGACTGCAAAGCAGCTGAGCCTTTCACATGGGCCTGCCACATGCAGCAGTGGTGGGTGTTTTAATACCTGAATCCACAGACTCCTTGCAAGATAATCGCCCATCTCCCTTAATTCAGCTGACACCAGCTGAACACTTTCCAGCGTGGTGACATGCTCAGTGCAGTTTTCAGGGACAAATTATAAATATTAAAACATATTATAAACATTTCTAGCTACAGGCTAAACACAACGTGGTTTGCCAAGTGGGGCTGAATGTGAGATGTATGTCTGTTGATGGCAGGAAGACCCATGAACAAGTCACCCATCTTTCTGATCCTTTTCTCCGCAAAAACATTGATCCATGGCACAAAAGTTACTGTGGGAGCTATCAAAATTATACAAAAGAATTCATGTAGCCTGGTTTCTTGCAGACAGTGACACACTGTGACTGTTGCACTGCTCTAACCCCAGGTCCAGCAAACCTCCTGCAACACACAATCATAGAGCTCCGCTCTCTTCAAAAGAGCTTCAGTTCTGCTCTCCTCCTCTCCTGGATCTTTCCTTTCATCACTTTCTCTCTCATGTCAGCATGAACACCACAGAAAATTTTCTCTCCTCACCCAGCCAGAGGACTGCACAAGGACTGCCGTTCCCTTGAGTTTCATTCCCAGGGATTAGCTGGTGAGTACACCCATGGCCAGCAGCATCTGCTGAAGGCAATGTCTAGGAGGAAAGTTCTCCCTTTCTTTCCCTTTGTGGCAGCACCAATAACATCATTTTTCTCTATCTGCTTCTCTACTCTTTTGAAGTTTAGAGGACTTCATTTTCTTTTTTAAAAGCTCTTTACTGCAGCCTGGTTGCTCCCTTGGATTAAGCTGATCCCAGTCTGATGGTAACAGTCTCATTTCCACAGGAAATCTGACTAAAAGCCTTCTCCTCACCTGCCCTTGGAAGCTGCCTGTTTGACAATCTGCCAGAACCTGCCTGACAAAAGCAGACCTCCTCATGCTTCCTCCTGCAATTTACTTTCCCATGGAGCCTAAAGGTGAACTGCCAGGTCATTGATCTCACTGCAAACAAGGTATTGGCAGGACATCTCTATGGGGATGAAGTGTCTGGGGATGACACACGCTGGCTGCTCCTTACATCGATCTGCTACCAACTGGTCCCTAAATGAAGAGGAGTCGCCAAAAGTGAGCCACAGGCCATCAGACTTATTTTCATTAGTAGCTCCAAAAAAAAGTCATCCACTCAAAAGTTAGACAAGGGCATGTCTTATCACAGCTTTATTTCAGCTTCAGTTCCCTAGCAAGTTCATCCAGTTTTTGAGTGGAACTCTTGCTTTAATCTTTAGAGGAGCACTTAATGCCAAGTCAACACAGTAGGCTTCTTCTTCCTTGTTATGCATTTTTAGAACAGGAAATGTCCATAACTGCTCTGATAGCCTGGCCCCACAAAGAATTTTCCTGGCACCACTTGGGGACAAGACGCTGTGGCCCAGAGGAGGTCCTTGGCTAGCTGATGAGAGCAGATTTTGGGCCCATTACCCACTTCTGCAGCAGAAGGCAGCGTCGTGTCAAACCACGCGTTATCCACACGTTCCTGAGCTCTGTCTGCTCCAGGGAAAAGCGTCTGTGAGCCAGTGAGCAGCAGCTGAGAGAACTGATTTAAGGTGGATATGAAACTTTAATGCTGGCACTTCTGAAGTGCTTTTACTTGCAAATCTAACAGCCCCAGTTTAACACCAGTGTTTGCAAGTGTTCAGACTTTTAAAAAGGAAGAAGAGCTCCTGACTGTATGCAGAAATCCCACCCTGAGCCCATCAGAACCAACCTGGACCACCAAGGAGGCTGAAATCCTTCAGTGTGCTGCCCAGACCTCTGCTTTAATGACCTGAGTGTTGGATGATGGGGCAGAGAGCAGCCTCAGCAAGTTTGCAGGTGACACAAATCTGGGAGGAATGGCTGATGGACCTAGATGGATGTGCTGCCATCCATGGGCACCTCAATAGCCTGGAAAATGGGTTGGCAAGAGCCACACGAATTTCAACAAGGAGTGCAAGGTCCTGTCCCTCTGGAGCAACAACTTCAGGCACAAGAAGGTTCTGGGGGCCAACCAGTTGGCAAACAGCTTGGCAGAAATCCTTCCCTGGCTTCCCCAAATCGTGGCTGGGGTGCCCTGCTTGAGTCCCAGTGAGGGGAGCAGGTGGGACTTGCCTGCCAGCAGGTCTGACTGCCTGGATTTGCACAGATCACTGTGGAGAGATGTTAAAACAGTCATTTCAAGAGCTTGGCATGAAGTTTTTTGCACTAAGGGACTCAGGTTTCTGCTGAAGGGGTTCAAATGGAAACCAGCAGAACTTGTGCATGATCCGATTCATCACCTTCTGCTCCTACCTTGTACCTCCAAGTCTATTTTAATCCATCAAGGGATGGGACATGCACCATTTTTTCCATTATGTCTGCCTGGGATGGTGAAATCACAACAAAGTTTTTAACATTAAATAGAGAACAAATTAATTACAGTGCCCAGAACCATGAGGAGATCAGTTGTTTAATGCCTACAGAAGTCTGAAAAAAGCCAGGATTTCAGTATTTTCTTATTGAAAGCTGGGATAGTGTGTGAGAGCAGGATGAAATGGCTGGGAAACCTGACTGTTGTCAGGCACCAGTACAAAATGTGACTGAGTATATTTCAGTACATCCCAATATGGTCTTGCAACTCTGTTTGCAAAAAACTTCTTTGTCACAAGAGATGCTCAAGGAGCAGCATGGAACAGCTCCCATGGAGCGTCCCACTATTGATTTGCATCTGTGGAAATGCACGGATTTTTATAATTTGTCTTGTTAACCACAACTTCACTCAGTAGGAGAGATTTTTAACTGCAGCAATGAATTTATTAAAGCTACACATGGCGCTAACCAACAGTTTATTACTAACATGATGACGAAGAGCTGGATTTTCCCTTTTCCCTTTATCACATGGATGTGTCTAACCAATGCAGCAGGCAGAAATGTCATGTTTACACAGCAGTGTCCCCCTGCCCAGGGTAGGCAGTGTCTGCCAGGGCAGTGAAGATCCAGGGCAAAGCACATTGAAGGGGCTGGAGGTGCTGTCTGCAGCAGTAATTGGCAGGAGAGAGAATTTCTCCTGAATTATTCAGAGCTGTTAACTAGAACCCAGTCTAGGGTGAGATGAGACCATGACATTAATTTTGGTTTAGTTTTGACCAAGACAAAATAAGTGGCAAACATATTTTCACTGTCCATACACAAACACGGCTCCTCTGGTGTGTCGGGGCTTTCAGCTTCATCATCCACTGATGTTCTCTCATCAGAACATCCCCTTGGCAAATTTCATCACACCATAACATGAGTATCAGTGGACACCAAAGCCTGAGTGCACAAAGATGCTTTGCAATACACATCCTATTCCTTCCTGCTTCACTAGGTTTTGAGTTTGTTCAGGGAGGATGAATTGCGTGGTCAAAAATTACACTTGGTGGGTTTCGTGGCTACCAGCCAGAAGAGTCTGCACTCCAAACATGGCACTTAGTCCCTGTGGCTAAGCCTGGTAAGCAGTAATCATAAAAAAAAGCTCTGGGGTAAGCAGCTGGCTTGACTTTTATCTTGGTTTTTTAAATTATGCATCTAAGTCATGTTTCTAAGTTTACCCTCCATAGAAAAAGGCCAAAGTTTAACTGGCTTTTCCTCCTCTAACTTCTTTGGCCACAAAAGTTTCCAGTGGTGGAGCAAATTCCTTCCAAATGCCAATAAGCAGCCTCAAACTCAACATCCTCATCTGCAGCCCCATGGGGGAATCTCACCCTACGGATGATGCATTTTAGCCCAGCAGTATCCAGGGGAATGAATATTTATTTCCCATTCCCCTGGGTGCTTCAGGGCCATCACTGCTATTTGCAGGCTGATGGAGCTCAGCATTTGAACTTCTTGGGTTTTTCCACTGGAGCTGGGTGCCTGAGGCACTGCAGTGGTGTCATACATCTGCCCAGCACAGCAAGCTTACCCGATGAGCAAGAGAGAGGGAGAAAAAAACCAGCATCCTCGAGTTCCTCCATCCGTGGGACAGACCCAAGCAGTGTGACTGAATCTCCAGTTGTGCCACAGGGTGATCAAGGAATGCCCTTGATGCTTCTTGTTCATCAGATAATCCTCCGTGTTCTCAGCTTCCCCCTTGCTGTGGTGCTGCTGAGCTCAGCAGGTGACAGGACACAAGCAATGGCTCGTGGCCGGGCTCTCATGGCCCTCACGTGGCTGCAGGCAGAGCAGGATGGCCACGGGCTCCTGCAGGCAGAGCTGGATGGCCACAGACTCCTGCAGGCAGAGCTGGATGGCCACAGACTCCTGCAGGCAGGAAGCTTCTGGAAAATTCCTGCCATGCAACTTTCCATCAACGGATTTGGGACCCCTGTCCAGGGACCCTGATGCACCCTGGCTCCTCTCAGGAATGAGAGTGTAAAATCTGTCTCGTATGTTTGCCTTCACTTGTCATGTTTGTCACTAGTGTCAAAGACCCCTCAGTCCATGTCCATCCTCGCTTCCCCTGTTTTACCAGTGACTCTTATGATCCACTACCTTGGATTTGCAACTGAGATTGAGTCAAAGTTTACAGGTAAAGAATGATTTTAACACCAAAATCAGGTTTATCAAAACAGGATGCACTTTCTAATGATTTATTTGTCAGTTGCTCTAGCATTTGGGACACTTCAGTGTCCAAATGACATAAAATCATGAAATGGTTTGGGCTAGAAGAGACCTTAAAGCCCTACACCTTCCAGTAGCCCAGAGTGCTCCAAGCCCTGTCCCGCCTGGCCTTGGACACTGCCAGGGATGAGGCAGCCCCAGCCTCTCTGGGCAACCTGTGCCAGGCCCTCCTCACACCATTAGAGAGACAAAACCTGTCATTTTTGGAGGCCTGTGTTCATAATTTAGCAATCCAAGATAAAGCATTGCCTTGGGATGGCCTTCAAGCCTCCAGCAGCTCAGGGCAGGCTCAGCTCAGCCTCGCCGTGTTCTGGCAGGTTCTGTGGCAGCTTCCCTCTGGAGATAGTCCATCGTCAGCCTGGCTCGAGCCAAGCAGGGCCACAGGGAGAGCAGAGGAGAGCGGGGACACTGAGAGGGCCTGAGGGTCTGTGCTCCCTTACGCCCAAGAACGGCTCCCGTCATGGCCAAGCACGGCAGTGGTGCCTGCAGAGAGGGGAGAGACCAGACACCCCCACACAGCTCAGGGCTGAGGGCATGCCCTGTCCCTTCATCACCAGCAGCTCCTAGGGGCTGGGGAGTACCTGGCTGTGTGACAAGGGCCAGTTTTTAGGATAACTTCTGAGCCACTCCCAGGTTTCACGTCTTCATTCCCCAGGGCTTCTGGAAACAAATGGAAAGTATTTTCCTCCTGATGTTTATAGCAATCACATGCCAGGAAGTGGGTAGGAAAGACTGAGCATGCTATTTTATTATTATTATTATTATTTTTTAACATGTCATGGATGCAAACTCTCAGGGCAGTGACTCAGGACACGAGGGGAATATCATTTCCTGATGGATGCAGTGTGTCGAGCCCAGGGCACTGGCCAGCACATCCATGGTGATGGTCGAGCTGCCAGACTCCCCCAACCCTGCCCATGCCACTTGTCATCCTGACCTTATGTTCCAGTCCGAGGGCAAAGGGGCCTATTTTTTCCTTTCTGTTAATTTGAAAGAGATAAATATAGAGTGAAGCAACCTCCTACACCCTTGGAAGTCTTTGAGTTTAAAGCCAAACGTGAAATTTAGCAGTAGCTTTATTTTATTTATAGGCTGCTCATTGTTTAGCTTAGCATGAGGTTATGCTGTGTGCCTACAAGCGTGGTTAATTAGCACAAGGTCAGCAAGCTTTGCGGAACAATGATGGGTTTTTTGCTAAAAAAAATTGTTTTCTAAGGAAAAAAAAAGTTAGCCCCAGCAAATAGTGTCCAATGTTGAAACATGATTGATTGTAGCTTTGAATAAAAATTCCCAAATATATATTTTTATTTGAACAGCCACCTAGGTAGCTCTGGCCCCATTGAATTCACCAGGGCTCCGGTCTGGATTCCACTCTGACTCTGATACAACTCCCTGCAGTTTTTCACCCAGAGAATGACACGGTCATCTTTAAGGAAGAAATTCTCTTCCCATAACAGCAGCTCTGAGGAGGACCCAAGTGAGCAGCACTGACCAAAAATAGGCTGTGATATAAAATTGGCTCAAAAATGAGACCCTTCCTAGAACTGTCCAAAGCTTTTTATTTTACCCATGGTGACTGGAGGACTAATAGGACAGATGTCCATTAGTCAGCAGGAGGTTACTGTAATGAATAATAATGGATTTGACAGCAACCCCGAGGTAACTCAGTGGCTCTGACGCTGCTTCCCAGTTCTCCCATGTTTGGCTTTCATCCTCCCTGATTTCTGCCTTCCGCCACATGAAGGAAATTTTTTTAAATTATTGGGACATTGCTTTATGGGAAAAAGAAAAAAGAAAAAGAAAAAGGAAAAGAAAAAGAAAAAGGAAAAGAAAAAGAAAAAGGAAAAGAAAAAGAAAAAGGAAAAGAAAAAGAAAAAGAAAATTTAACTATGACCTGGATTTCTGTTTAGGGAAGACTTTGCTTAGGGTCAGGGAAAGGGACAGAGTTGTGGTGTCTCCTTGGAGAGCCAAGCTTTTTCCCAAAAGGCTGGGGAAGCATGTCCACATGGTACAGAGAGGTGCTGGCAGCACGCCTGTCAATAAAGTTACAATGATGTTTTTGGCTGAGGTGACCAAATGACAGAACAGATGAGGCTGGAGATCTCTCCAGGTGTTTCTAGAAGTGTCTAATCCAGCCCTCCAGAAAGCTGGACCAGCTGGAATAGCTTGGCCAGGACTGCATCCAGGCAGTGCTTGAATTTCTCCAGGGTTAGATAGTTCACAGCCTCTCCTGACAACCTGCTGCTTCATCCATCCACTCGCTCAACAAAGTTCTTACATTTAGGTGGAATTTCATATATTTCACTTTGTGCCTGTTGCACAAGACCCTGCTCCATCTTTACCCCTTTCCATCTATTTTTAGCTAGGACAGAAACAGGCAGAGTTTCCCCGCAGAAGACCAACATGAAGGTTGGACCTGAGGAGGATTTATGTGGAGAACAAAGGGAAGTTTGCTAAAACAGGAGCTGTGACTGTAGTTAGGATCATGTGTGACTCCAGAAGAGCCCCGGCCATCATCTTTCATGTCAGAGGGAAGCACCAGAGCTTTCTCCTGGGCAAAGCAAGAGCACTTTTCCCAAGTTTGCATTCACCCCAAAGCTGCTGCAGATGGAAGAGATCCCAGGCTGGGGACGGGAGGCTATTGGCACCCCTCCAAGGGCAGAAGGGTGTTCTCTTCAGCCAGGAAAAGGGGATTTGGGGAGCAGGTGCTCTCAGGGCCATGTGGAACTGCCAGCATGACCTCAGGGAGGTGCAGAGGAGGGAGAGCAAAAAGCAGAACTCCCAAGGACTCCTGCCAGAATAGATGGAAGCTCTTTCCAGGCTGAGCCCATGGAGGGATGGCTCAGCTTGGTAAGTGTCTGCAGAGAGACCCCGAGTGTGGGCAGGGGAACCAGTGTCTCTTTGAGGGTACCAGAGAGCTGCAAATACCTGGCCAGGCAGAGCTCAGAGCAAAAGCCTGCTTGCAGAGTGTCCTGCTGCCTCCAGAGTGGGCCAGTGTCTCCATCCATGACTTCCCAAGCTTTGCAGGATGAAGGAATGTTCCTGGTGAAGGGACTGGACCAGCTGGGTGCTGGGTGCTCACTGTGCTTTGATGCTCTCGTACAAGGTGCCTGGGTGAGAAGGAAGAAAGGCACCCAAGAAATCAAATTTGGATGAATTTTGCATGGAGCTCTGTGTTCAGGCTGGCAGTCCTAACCATGCTGCATTTTCATTTCACTGAGGAGAAAAACATTTGGTTCTGAGATAGCTCTGAGTAGCACTTTATCTTCTGGGTGGTTGTTTTCTCTTTGGCATGGGGGGAAGTGCTGTACTCCTAAGTGACATGCCTTGCTATAAACATAGATTGGAGCTCCGTATGTTATGGGAAATGTTTCCTCAGCTAGGACACACAGAAAGCACAGTGTGCAGCTCCTGCTAGACCGCAGGCAGAAATGCTCATTTGAGTCAGCACAACATCCGGCTTTGAGCAAAGGCCGGGGGTGCTGGGTGTAGTGAGGGACACCCTCCAGGAGCCTCGTGTGCCTCCTGTCTCCAGAGTCACCTTCTTAGCAGACTTCTCTTTGAGGCACAACTGAAGCTCAGGGCCCTGGGTCAGGTGCCAGGCTATAAATTGTGTTTCTGTGGGACCACCGAGTGCCACAAGTGTGAGCAAACTGGCTACAGAACCAGGGAATTAACTGGATTTGAGACACTGATTTCCATGATGGGAAAAGATTTCAGAGCTGCACCCGTTTTTATGTAGCCTTTGAAACTGAAATGAAGAAATAAACTCTAAGTGTGAATTTGGGCTTGTTCAGCTTCTCCATTTGAGTCAAATGCTACGTCAATTGTAGTCACGAAACATCTTTCCCCTCCACCTCTATTAAAGGCTGAATGTACAAATAATTTCTAAAAATATTTGGTATTCTCACATAAATTGTTTAACTTTTGCATTAACAGTCCAAACTCGTAGAGCAGCACTCTGGTACAACCACTCACCCCCTGCCATTTCAATCTGTTTCCTGGAGATGGATACCACGGGTCCTTTGAAAACACCCAGCAGGCTGCAACATCCTCAAAGTTCACATAGGTTCGAGATGGCTGTTCTTGTCCTCTGGAGACAGAAACAAAGCACGAAATGTACCAGTTGGGATGTACCAGAGCAGATCTGTACCAGAAAATATGTTGCTTGCTTCTATGACAACACTGGAGACATGAGAGAAATAAGACACTGCACATCCCACACATGAAAGAGCTGAAGCTGCCTGCAATCCTGCAGTGACCACAAGGCCCTCTCATCAATTAATATTCATGCTTATTTGCATGTTTGCATGACTCAGGTGTCTCGGTGCACAGCACCTGAGTGTGACATCTCCCTCCAAGACCCTCAACAGCAAGTCTTGAGTTGACTGTAGCTGGGGTGCCCCTGATCCAAATTTTAGGAGCCCTGAGGTGAAGGGAGCCTGTGAGGAATGAGCTGGTGGCAGCTCTGTCTTCTGCTCTGCTGATTATAACAGGGACAATCTCCCCCTCTGCAAACAAGATTATCTGTCAGTGGTCTGGCACTTGAGAATTTAAGTACCAGCTCTACCAAGGGTGGTCCTAAAAGAAAGGTCCGAGTGTTGGAATCCCCACCTGGAATGCAGGATCAGGAGTCTGGGAGGGAGTTTTTCTCCCTCCACCAGGGTGCTTGGAAGGTAAAACGTCTTGCTTGAACCTCATAAGCTGTAAAAGCACTCTGAAAATGAGGACAACACGTGGTGCCCATGGAAAGCTTTCTGGGCCTGCCTTTGTGCAGGGCGGAGAGTTGTGGGTCCCCGTGAAGGGTGGCCAGGGCAGTGACAGCCCATGAGTGTCCCCAGTCCCACCTGCAGAGGAATGAGGGAATGACAGCTCCAGAATGGACTCCGGTGTAAGTGGAGCCCAAACCTGCACCCCACTCCCAGAATGTGTCCGTAGGGATTAACAATGGGCTCTCTCCAGTAGGAAACACTGTGCTCTCCTGCCTGGGACCTTTCATGTTAGTTCAAGGGACCAGGAGCTGGCTGCAGCCCTGAAGGAGGCTGTGAGTGAGGGGTTCACTTGGGCTGACTCCTCATCCCCTCTGCTGCTCCCCAGGAGCTCCTGAGATGGGGAGGTTTGAAGGTGACATGCTTAACCAGCTTTCTGCTCAGCAGGGCTACGAGTGAGGGCTGGTTTGCTGTCCTGGCTGGTTTATCCCTGGAAGTGTCCTTGGCTCTCTGCTTCCAACTTCACTTGAGCCAGTGGGAGCAAGGGGAGAACTTTCCTGAATAATGTAATCTCGTAACTCTGAGCTTGGCATCTGGTGGATCAGAGGCTGAAATCATTTGTGCTGCTGTCTGCACAAGGCTGGGAGTGATGCAGAGGAGGCAACTTTAATTAAAACCAGCAGCCATAGATCATGAAGCAGCCTTACCAATTTGCAGGGCTCTGGAGGGTGCTGGGCAGGGGGGATGGAGATGGCCCCCAGCAGGAGCTGGAATACCAGCTGGGCAAGGAGCAGAGGTACCTGGGACAAAGCCAACCTGTCAGCCTTGATTCTGGGCTTCTTTCCCCAGACAGAGACCCCTAAACCAAACCGACTCCACCATGTGTGACAGGGTGAGCCCCTGCTCAGGGAACACGCTGAGGGCTGCTCTGTCCTGCTGACCACCATGTGGGGTCAAGCTTTGGGTGGGGGACATCCTGGGGACTCAGCCACCCCCACCCAGTGCCTGCATAAATCTGAAACTCCTGTTGCTAAACCACTGAATGGCCTCAGGTATTTGACATGGGGCAGCAGTAGAGATGAAGAATATTTTGTGTGTGTATAAAAAAAAAACAACCCAAAAACATCCCTGGAAGTGTTCAAAGGCCAGGTTGGATGGGGCTTGGAGCAACCAGACAATGGAAAGTGTCTCTGCCCATGGCAGGGAGTGGAACGAAGTGATCTTAAGGGTCCCTTCCAATCCAAACCAGTCTGTGATCCTATAACTGCATGCATTTAAAAAATGCATTAAAAAATGTTGCTTAAAAAATCTTTATGCAGCAGTGCATACAAAAAGAAAATCTCGGTGCTGATTGTGCTGGAGAGAACATCCAATAGTATAAGCCAATATCTATAAATCCCTGTTCTAAAAGGTGAGGCAGCACATTTAAAATGCCTTTGGCTTTGTGCTCCAGGTTAAGGCAATGTGAAGGTCTGCATTCTGCCCCTGGCCCTGGATTTGCATCGCCAGGGTCTGATCTGGTGTTCAGTGGAGCTCAGACTGGGAATATGCCTTTGCTTTGCATTAGAGGTTTGCATTTGCTGAAAGCAGCTAGATGTATTATTCATGAGCATCTCCTGTGGAAGTCACAGACCAGTTTTTCTGGACTGCATTCAATGGAACAGATTTCCATGGAGAATGGCGATGGGGTTGAAAGTCTTGTGTGAAACTTCTGTCAGCTACGCACAGAGAAACCCATGAACATCCCAGTCCACAAGAGACTACAGAATACTGAGTTCACTGCCTCTAGGAATTTGAAAATTACAAGTCAAGCCTCAGTCATAATTTTTTTCTTTTTTTTTTTTTGCTTTTTAATACAAAGAAACCTCAGGGTCTTTATTTGCTTACTGGTGTATAAACATTGAGTTCTTGTTCTCAAACACTCAGGCCCTCATAGTTGTGGAAAGAAATCTATTTCTAAATTAAAAGCCTGGTTCTCTGGCAATAGCAACTCTAGAGAAGCTGGCTGCATGATTCATAACTCCTCTGAGGTGAACTGAATACTCCTGCAGGTTATTGCTACCACCTGAGGTGGATCTTCTCCATCTGGACTTGTGTGCATTGCAGGTTATCATCCCTGAGCTTAGGAACTGGTAGCTGGTTTAAAAAATCTTCCAAACTGAGTCTTCCCAACCAAGCAAAGCATGTCTGAGGGAAGAGCTTGAATCTGTGGACTTCATGAAGTGTTCCAGGCCAGGCTGGACAGGGCTTGGAGCAACCTAGGACAGTGGAAGGCACTTCTACCCATGTTGGGGTGGAGCTGAAGGAACTTCAGGGTTCCTTCCAACACAAACCATTCTGGATTCTCTGATTCTATGCATATCTCCAAATGATGGCTATGTAAAAGGAACTTTCTTGGCTCCTGCTTGTCCAGGAAGAGCTGGAGCCCACACAGTCTGTGCTGGCAGCAGGGGCAGAGAAGCTGGCAAAGCATAGAGGTGCCCTCTGCTCTTGCTTTGGGATGACACAAAGAGATTATTTTAATCTTAGGTCTGAACTGCTGCCAAGCTTTATTATATATATATATATGAAAAGGAAGGAATTTTATATATATGTATAAAGGAAGGGGAGCATGGGAAAGTTACGGGTACATTTTAGCCATGTGAATTATGCTACATCTGTTCCCATTCACTCTCGCCTCCTCCGGTTCCCAAATCTGACTCCTTGGACTGATCCCATCACTCTGCCAAAAGAGTGGTGGCAAGCACAGCAAGAACCCAGGGATGGTGTTTTGCTCAGATGTTGAGGTGTTGGATCAGCTGCAGTAGGGAAAATCCAGTACATCCAGAGGACTCAACTTCAGAGGTAGAAACGTTTCATAACAGAAACCAACAGCTACCCAGCTTGTGTCCTTCCCCTTTGGAAGACAACATAAACAAAAGAAGTCTTTTAAAATTATCCATTTCTGTGAAATGCTGCCCTTATGTAGCGGTTTGAGTCTGTGATTTTGGCATAACTTTTATCTTGTGCAGAGGTTGCACTTGCCAGAACTACTTTACTTTTTGCTGTGAGATAGGACCAGGAGAAAAAGCAAAACAGGCTTAAAACTTTAGAAGAACCAAAAAAACTTTTATTGACAAATTAAACTGGTTTGTAGAAATTAGAATGAAACCTGTAAATCTCTTCTCCTTTAGCACTCTTTTTCTTTTCCCACCAACACAATGTAGAAGACAAAACTCAAAAATACCTCACTCTTAAAACAATCTTTCAATCTACTCAAGAGGAAGAGCCTCTCTAGCAA
>VWZN01006639.1:799411-839367 GCA_013396955.1 Regulus satrapa
TGGGTGCGCCCGAGCTGTTACCTCAGTCATCCCCGGAAAGAAAGAGCTTCTTTTCCGGGCTCTCGATTTTTAAAATGTGTATGCAAAAAAAGGCGTACACTTTTCTGATTGGTCAATTACTTCTGTGGGCTAGGTTCTAACTGAGACCAGCACACCTTATACGTCCTTAATTGTGGAAACTTTGGGGTTGCAAAGTGGCTCCTGAAGAAGGTATGTAGCTGCATTTAACTAGCCAACGCTTCACCTGTTTTAACATGAATCTCACTTGCTGTTGAGCATTTTATGTCAAAGATAATCAATCTCTTGAAACCACGTCCCTATTTGTGAGGAAAGGGTGCATCCCCAAACCAAACTGGGCTGTGTTTTCTACCTGTGCTTGGAGGGCAGTGTCTGAGGTTTGGGTGGCACTGAAAACATTCCTGAAGCTTTTGGGGAGGACTGATCTTTGCTGGGCTGTGAGGTTCTGAGGAGCTGGGCCAAGGAGAGTGGAATTAGATCCTGTGGGAAGCTTTCCTCTAGAAAGCCAAGCTCTGACTCAAGCAGCTGTGCAGTGGCATCCCATTGCTGCCGAGCGTGAGTGTTCAAAGTGGCTGGAAATGCTCCCTGGCATGGGAGGTGTTCCCATTCTGTCAGGGGAGACAAAGAAAGGACATGGAAGGGAGGTAAAATAATGGATGCTCTGTTAGCCTGTCCTAAAGTGTGATAAAGCTTAGAATAAAAATGCATGAGCTTTTTTGAGAACCCCGGAGATTGTGGGGGGCACATCTGAGTGCACCATCTGGGGTGAGAGCTCTCCCAGCTCTCATTTGGTGCTGTGGAGGTTGGACTGCTGGATAACAGAGAATTTGGCTGCTGCCATGTCGCAGCAGGCTGAGTCATTGACTGTTGAAGATTAAAAGTGCTCTGCTTTTCCTCATGCCCTCTGCTCCTGTGCTGCTTCACAGGTGCTCTCAGGGTGAGCAGGGATGTGGAGACTCTCTCCAGCACAGAGTTACAGGAGATTTCTGGCTCAAGGATGGGTTTTGGCTTTTGTTTCTCTGGGTTTTGGGTTCTTTCCTTTACCATAGCAAAGGAGTCAAAGTTGTTATTTTCTAAGGAAAGCATGCTCTTCAAAAAGATGGCAACGCTTTGGAAGGCTTCAGAAGCGCTGAGGTTCTGTGCTCATTTCTGATGGCCCATCTGGCCAAGGTTTGACTCTGGTGCCTGNACTTTGGAAGGCTTCAGAAGTGCCAAGGTTTGACTCTGGTGCCTGAGACTCCCTGCTCAAGCACCAGCAGGATTGGCTTTTATGCAGTTTGCCAAAAAGAATAATTTTGCTACTACTCAAGAGGAGGGTGGGGTTATTTTTCTCTTAGCACTTGTGCAACACCAAGTCTTGTGGGGGCACCTAGAAGGGATCCGTGTTTCCTAAAGCACAAGAGTTCTGAAGGTCAACAAGTGTGACAGTGCTTTTATTCAAGCTTTTAAAATATCTACATAACTCTAGGTTTAATGTGCAAAGTTTTCTGTGTTCATATATTTTTATTGTCTCCCTGCAATCTCTTTTGGCTTTGACCTTTGAAGTGATAATCTGTTTGTAAGAGTGCTGAGCCCATGTGGAGACACCTGGGGTTTCTTTCTTTTTTTTCTTTTTTTTAGGGACCTTCAGTAGGTTGCTTCATTTCTTTTGACCTTCCCTTCTTCCCTGGCTTAAACACTTGGAGAACTTAAGAAAAATGTACTGTGAGGCTCAATAGTACTGTAACTTGTGAACGAAGAATGAGAATTACTTAGAGGTAAAAGATTATTAACATAGTGGGAATGTCTCCTGGAAACTTAATGCAGGCTATCAAACATACAGTATATTTTAAATGTTCATAAAGTCAGATTTTTATTCTTGCAGAACTTTTAAATGGTGCCTAAGACTGATGAGTACTGGCTGGCTATGTATGGGGGTGTGTGGAGACTTGCCTGGAATTTATTTAAATTTCCTTGGAGATCATGTGACTTTCTGGAGGCCAGAAGTCCCAAATCAAATACTTCTTGTGGCAATCAGCACGTTTGCCTCGCTGCATCTGTGACAGATGCAAGCAGGCTATTCTTTTCCTAAGGAAGAGTAGGGCACAGCAGTGATATCACCCTCCAATTCAGGCCGTGGGTAGGAGGCTGGGAAGGGCAGAGCCTGTCCCGCTCTTGGACGGGGCTCGCATAGCCTGGTGACACAATTATAAATGTCCCAACAGGTCTGCCCAGGCTGCTGGGTTTGCTCCCTGTAAACAAGTCTCCAAACCCACGTCACATGAGCTTGGGTGTCCTGTAAGCAGATCTCTCCTCTGGGAGATGGAACGTGTGCCAGGACCCGCAGGAACGCAGGGGGACACTGAGGGGACAAGGACCCTGCTCCTGATGAGGCCTGGCTGAGGCTAAATGTTCAGGAAAACCAGGAAAGGGTTTTCAGACACAGGGAATGCTGCCCTGCCCCAGTCGGGTGTGAAACCACGCCAGGGTCTCACCTGCACGGCCCCAGGGGGTGGCCAAGCGCCACCTCAGCTGCCAAAATTCAGGGGGGGAGAGACAGTTGTGAGTGCTGAAGATGCCAATTAGACCTCAAAATAAATTGCCTTTGCGGCTGGGAGAAGCACTGCTACTTACCAATGACATGGGAAGCTGTGTGGGTGTCAACAGGGACTTCGAGCAGCCCGCTGAGGCTGACGTTCTGTTCCTGGTGGGATTTGTTCATTTATTATTTCCCCAGTAGACATTTGGAGTAAGGGCCCTGCTTGTTCAGAAGCTCCCAGTGAGGTTTTTAATGCCAGTATCGATTAGGAACATGGTAGTTGGATTTTATGAAGAGGTGCTCTAATGTGATATCCTCTGGATAATTATTTCTTACCTGTGGTCAAACAAAACATTAAAGCAACAAAATACTAAAATCTTCATCTGAGCTCAGGGCTTAATTGCATTTTCTTCAAATGGATGCTAAATGACAATGATATCTTTTCATGGACCGGAATTCATTGCTCTTGCCTTGGTTTATTCAAATGTATCAATATCTGTCTTATGATCTGTTACTTATTGTGCAAAAATTATCTCCTCTGGGGCAAAATTCTCTCTTGAGAGGACCATTAGCAGTAAATCATCCTATGGGTGTTTGGTTAAAGAACATTTAAAGTTTTCAGCTGAAAAAAGGAAAATGACTGGAAAACCCTCTGAAAACTGCATGACTCTACTGGCATCAGTCAGCTCTCGAGCTGATAAATCAAAGCTTTGCCAGCTGAAGTGTCTGATCAGGAGTGCCAGTAAGTAAAGTAGGAGCTTGTTCTTTGTCAGAGCCTTGATGTATGTGTGTGGTAGGAATGAGAGGATGGCTTTGGACTCGTTAGGCATCAGAAATCCCCTCTGGAGAGCAAGACCCATCTGTTTTCCCAATCTCTGTCTGGGTTCTGTACTTGGTTACGTGACTTCCCCTTGAGAACATTTCCTCTGAATATTGTTCATAAATATTTCCAAGAAACCAACAAACTATTGTTTGGCTTCTCTCTTTTTTTTTTCCCTTTTTTTTTCTTTTCTTTTTTATTTTTTTTCTGGATAGCATTTCAGCAGGGAGCATTACTGCTGTGGGTCTTTTCAGCAGGTTGGGGAAGGAGGGGGTTATTGTTCCTGGGTTTGGGCAGTTTGTTTGGATGGCTGTTGACTTTGTTGTTGTTGTCTTTCCCCTCCATTTCTGACAGTCTGGGGAAGTAGGTGGTTCCCTGTTTTGTTTTCTTGACCCTTTGTGAATTATTTATACAGGCAGGCTTTTCTGGGGGTGAGGTTTTCTTTGGGTTTTGCTGTTTGCTTGTAGGCTTTGTCGTATCTTGGAGCACTTTGTTGTTGTTCAGCTTTTGTTACCCTGAAGTTCAGTTTGCTCTTTGTAACTTCCCAGCGGCTCCTGTGGCTGGGAGCTTCTGTAGCTCTTTCTTGACCGCCTGACTTACAACCTAAAATTAATTTTCCCTCCACTCCCAGGCTGCCCACTGCTCAGGGAGAGAGCAGGGACAGGAGCTGGCCTTCGATGCTCCTTGTGGGTCCCTTCCAGCTCTGGATATTCTGCGGATGAATCTGTGGATGAGGGAAAGCACTGGATGCCGCTTGCCTTGTCTTTAGCCAGGCTTTGATGCAGTGTCCCCCAGTTTTCATGCGTCCAGTTTGGGGTGTTACTGCCTGGATGGGTGGAAAATGGAAAGGGTGGGAGATGTGCCAAGATCACTGGGTCAGAGCGGTGGTTTGTGCTCTGTCTGGAGGATCTTACGAGGAGGGTTACTCAGGGATTCCCCCAGGCCCTGTCCTGCTCCTGCTTTGGGAAGGAGGGTGACTGGAGGCATCTGACTCGGAAGAAAGTGGGTTGGGAGGGATGAGCATTGTCAGGTCATCCAGGACTTCCATTGGAGCTCTTCCTTGATTTTCAGGCTTAGGGAAAGTTTTTGCACTGTTTCACAGTACCCAAATAGCCCCTCTGAGGTTTATTTCCTCAAGTGCTAATCCTGTAAGGCATTTTTAAAAACCCATTCCCCAAAAATCACAAACAAAAGCACACAAAACCCAAAAAACACACAGGCACAAAACCCCAAACACACAAAACCCACTCCACATAATCCCACATGCATTTATTCATTTGCTTTACTACTCCACAGGTCACACTGGGTATCTGATCCACCTGCCTTAGACAATTCCCAGAAAAGGCCACCCCCAGAATAAGTTTTATCCCTAAGGCAACCCTTCAAATATGTTTCTTCCTTGTTTCTCTGCCTGCTCTCCTGAATGTAATTGGGCATCTCTAGTGTAACAGGTCAGCTTTAAAAGATTCAACAGAATTTACAACTGTTTGCACAAATGGCGAAAACTTGAATTTTCTGTGGTTTTAGTTGAAGAAAATGAAAATATTAGGTTGGGGTGTTATTCCTTTTCACTGCTCCTGCGTTCACTAAGAGTTATGAGATGGAGGGTGCTTCCTCCTGCCTTGCTTTCTTCCCCTCACCTTACCCACCCTGAAGGTTGGTTTGGGAACGTCTGGGATCTGGACTGCCAGCAGAGGAGGCTCCTGCAAGCCTGAAAGAGGCAGCACCCCCTCTTGCCCTGCCTTCCTACATGAGCTTCCAAGTGCAGGAAAACCTGCCCGGCCTTCTCACCACCCCCCTGACTTGGGAGCACCAGGATTGGGGTTTTTTTTTAGCCCAAGCTGCTTTGAAGCTGTTTCATCAACTCTGTCAAAGGCCACAGCCCCCACTGAACTCTCCTGCCAGGTGGAGCCTGTTTTGGAGAAGTGGCCATGGCTTTACCTGTGTCAGACCTGGAATCCCCTTTCCCCCTTCTCCTGGGCTCCTTCCCTTACCCACACTGAGATCTCCCAGCTGGGAAGAAACTCTGACTCTTCATTCCTTTGGCATTGATCAATTCTCTCTTTCTGCAGCCCTAAAAAAGACAAAATGAGCGGGCAGTTACTTCAACACCTTCATGAAAAGATGTAGAAATATTATAAGCTGATTTCACTCCTGTCTCGTTAAAGGGAAAGAAATAGCCTGTGGTATAAATATGCAATTAAAAATAGCAACAATTAGAGCGTCTCAAGAATGAAACAGGAGCTTGCTGTGAGGTAGAGCTGCTTTCCCTTTTGCCTGTGCTTCTAATTCCAAACTCCTTGACGTCGGGATCTAATCTTACCAGCTGATGCTCAACTTCTGGTTTTGCCACGCACGTTAAATGTCATGATGTAAACTCAGCTCTGCCTCAGGCCTTTGCTGCCTGTCAGTGGTGCCAGGATAGCCACACCTAGAAACCCCTGCATGCTTTTGCATGGATCAGCTTTAGGTTTTTTTCTGGACAAAGGTAAAAGATGCCTTCTGGGGTGAACCTGGGGCTCCTGCTCTCTGATGTGCCGCTTGGAAAAGCGATATTTGGTGCAAGCTGGGACCTCAGCATCACTAAAGATCAAATGGTCCCTGCAATGGCCCTATTTCAGAGAATCCTGCAATGGCTTGGATTGAAAGGGACCTTAACAATTATTTCATTCCAAACCCTGTCTTGGGCAGGGACACTTTCCACTAGACCAGGTTGCTCAGAGCTATTTCATTAGAGCTAATTGGTCTAGACCAGGAGCCTCTGGAGCCCCAGCTGCAATTCTGTGGCATCCTTGAGGCTGATTTGAGCTCTGAGACACTTCAATGAATGCAAATACTTTTCAAATTAATTCCCCAATCCAGATACCCACCTGAACCCCAGCTGCTCAAGGTTGGCAGTTGTGGCTGACCCGTTTGCCCACCACTCCCTCCATGTGGTGCTTTTCTAGTCGATGCTTCAGGACTTGCCAACGCAGAGGTCACCACAAAGGCTATATTTCCATTAATCCTCCTCATGCCATGCTTCTGGAGCCAGCTGTTCCTCCTGCACCATGTCCCAAGGTGAAGACATTAGGATGGGCAGAAGTGACAGCAAGTGGAGATTTCAAGTCCCTATGTTGCTCAGCATCCACTCCCTTGTGCCCACAGCTGCCTTCAGTCACAAAAACCAGAATACCTAAAAAACAGCACTTTTTTTTCCTCCTCTTCATTTCTTTTTTTGACATATCCTAGTTGTATTTCAAGTCTATTTTTGACGTATTGTTAGTAAAACCTGGAAGTTTAAAGGCTGGGCAGGGGGGCAGCAGCAGCAAGGCTCTGTTCCAAGGAGTGCTTTCTTTCCACTTGGGGATCAAAACCCTGTGCAAAGCATGGAGGTGCCCTGAATTTTTTGGCACTGTCTCCCATCTGCAGTAAGGAATTGCACGGGCACAAAGCAGCATCTCGTGCTCCCGACACACCACGCCCCTTCCACAGCAGTCTTGAGCATGACAAAGAACTGCTGTGGCCAGACTTGTGTCTAGACACTATTGGCTTTTTGTCATTAGTTGTTCAGTAGGTTCAGATCCTTTCTGAGAACAACAGCATTCTCTGTGTTCCTCAGGTACGTGGCTGTATGTGCATGGCCCCCTGTGCATAACTCTGCACACAAATGGGCGCATGAATAGGAGCAGCACAGCCTGCATCCCTCTCCACCTGGGAAAGCACGGATGCACTCACCTGGGAGCAGTGCAGATGAAGAGGAGTTCTGCAGGGATTAGGCACTGGAGTGCTGCTGGCCTCACAAAGAGCTATTTCAGCATTCCCATCCCCTGCGCTGCGGGCAAAGGGATGCTGACTCAACCCTCTGAGCAGCCCTTGTGTCCCTGTCTGTTATCATCATCTCTTAGTTTTTGCTGTAGCATCTGTGTTTGTCCCTGATGAGATGGCAATTTCCTTGGGGCAGGGAGCACAGCTCGAACAGAGGAGTTTAATTACCCCAAACACTCTTTTCATTGCTCTCCCAGGGATTTTGCCTTCCTTGGCAAAATCCTGGTTTGGATGAAGCCATGGCTCGGGGAAATGGCTCTACCCCGTGTCTGGGTTGGAGACAGTGCTTTGCAGCAGTGCCAGGCTCTGAGGGTCTCCTCACTGCTGAGATACCTCCAACCTGCACCCCCACAGGGTGGCTGCTCCTCCTACACAGGCTGCAACCCCCAGGCTGGGTCCCACAGGGTGCTCACGGCACAGGAGTCACCCTGCAGAGAGATGCCTGTCCTGGCTGCCCGGGGCACTGGGAGCGAGCTTGTTCCCAGGGCTGCATCCTGGCAGGGGTGGCAGCAGACAGCAGAGCCTGTGCCCCGAGCAAAGCCCGAGGCACCGCAGCGAGGATCCTGCTGGCACCGGGACAGAGCCAGCTCAACCAGGACTGCTGGGCACGTCAGGGCTTCCTTCACTCACATCCTTTCTGACTTGAGCTCTGGACCTCCTGGCGACTTTGCCCACAGCCTTGGTGCTATCACAAGATGCAGACTCTTGTCTAAATGCTGGGATGAATTGTTTACATTGTTTTGTTGTTTTGTTCTCTAGAGAGTCGGGCTTAACTGGCCATGCCGTGGGATTTATTTCCTGCTGAAGGTCAAAAGGCAATTGGGAAGAACTGGATTTTGTATTGAAGGCAGGGATCTGCCTCCTGCATGGCATCAGACCAGCAACTATGGAAAAGCAGCATCGGTCTGAGGTATGGAAGAAGCCCAGAAACCCAACCCTTGACGCTAACACCCATCTGCATTTTACTAGATCTGCCTCCTTCATCTCCACTCGGCAGCCTGGGAGGTGCAGAGCTGCCCCAAACACAGCTTTTACTCATGCTGTCACAATCCCCAACTCTATTTGCTCCAAGAGCACTTAGAATGTTTTCCCTAACTCTTTGCAATCCCCAAGCTCTGTATGCTTCTCCTCCAGGCCTTTAGCTGAAAGCACAGCAACATCTCCTGGAGCCAGGTGGCTACTGCAGGTTTAGTTGTCAAAGTGCCACCATCAAATCCCCAATTTGAGAACCTCTGGAGTCCTTCATGTCGTGCAGGTGCCAGGAATGCCTCATGGGCAGTGTGTGTACTGCACGTTTCCTCACCTTTGTGAGGAGAAGGAAGGACCCCCTCTTGGAAACTGTTCACTCATGTTCAGGTGTCCCTCAGGGAAGTCCATCAGACCTGAAGAGGCAGACACCGGGCTGTGTGAAGCACTTAGAGGGGAACCAGGAGCTGGATTGGTGGCTGGAGGGATTCTCCCCATCAACAAGAGGAGCCAGATGGCTGGATTTTATTACCAAACAAATGGTGTCCTGTAAAGAAAAGCGACTGGGGATGTGCGCTGTGGGTATCCCAGGGATAAGGAAACTGAGAGAAGGAGCCACCAAACGAGGTTCTCTGCATGGAAATAAGGCAAAGTGCTGTCCTTGCTGACCTCCTCTGTAAGAAAGAGGCAAATGCAGAAGGGCAGCGATTGGCACCTCAGGGAAAACACAGCAGCAGTGGGGCCACGTAGGATTCGTGTCTCGAGCGCGTCCTCCCTGTTCGCGGTGACCCCACATCCTGATACAACCTCCGGGGACAGAGCCCAGCTGGATGCCAGCCCAAGCCCACCTGCAGCTCCCCTCCCTTCTCCTTCTTGCCTAAAAAGGTGGAAAATACTGGAAGCAAACAGTTGCTCCCGTGGCTTAGAGGAAACTGGAAGGAGAGCGAGGGTGGACATGAATGTAGAATTCTTGTCTGGTGCCATGAAAAGGAGCTGCTTGTACTACAACAAGCCCGGCAGCATCAGCAGCCAAATTATTTGTTTAATTATAACTGCTGTCCTTGATGCATCTTGACTAGCTAATTAGTATTTTAAGTGCTTGTGGAATAGTTTGGATGTATTCCTTCAGCTTTCAGACACGTCTCCATCGCCATTGCTATTCCTTCCTCTTGCCCTGTGCCATCACCTAAGTAACATCATTTCTGCTTCCAGAAGGGCTGAATTCTCTAAAGCAGGAGGGAAACACAAACTTCTTTGCTTATTCATGCACAGGGAGCCCTTATTTGCATGAGAAGAGATGAGGCTGTGGAGCAGCACGCCCTAAAATCTGGGGAGAAGTGATCTATGCTCTAAGCAGGGAATAATGAGGCACAAACATGGATAAACTGGGGGTTTTTTGTTGGTTTTTTTTGGGGGGAGGTGGGAGGGGTTTGTTTTTTTCTGTTTTTCTGCAGCATGGATTTTTATTCCCCGTTTTCATTGCTCAAACCACTCCACTCAGCTGATCCATGGCAGTGGTGGCTGGGAGCCCCACTGGCAATCTCGGGGGTATTGCAGCAGGCAATTGCTTTGGGGACGCTGAGGGGACGTCCTACATGACTGGATTCCGAAAACAGGCGCGGGTTCCTGAATGGACAGCATGGCTGCTGTGTCAGACTGCTAAATTGGGTTCAGTGGGAATGCTGGCAGGCGTGGACAAAGGTGCAGCCACAGGGGGACTTGTTGGATCTGGACATTAGCTGGGAATTTGTTAAATTGCCCCCACAAGCAGATGAACTTTGAATTACCTTTACAGGGAACCTCAAATGGTGCTTTTTATATTTTGCACGCAGTATTTGGCAACTGTACAAAGGACCAAAAAAAATCCCTTATTTCACAGATTTCCTCTTAGTTTTTGAAATGTTTCTTTCTGTAAGTATGAAGATAGGAACTATTAAAAACCATTTTCATCAGTTCTCAAAGCACACAGTCATGCCAGCTGCTATTTATGAATGATGTTTGGGAGGTTCTGTCAATGGAGGAACAAATAGATTTTTGTACGTGCACAATTCTGGATATTTAGCACACGGAGGCACTTCCCAAATGTTTTGTGAGAACAAAAGCCCTTTCCCTGGCTGTTTACAGATGACTTGCAAAGAATAAGTGAGAGGTTCAAGCGTGGCTGAACCGAGCAGCTGCTGAGAATTCATATAGATGGTTTCCAGCCCTGTTCTTCCCCAAGCTCTGCTTTGGAGGCTGCAGAAACGAGACACGTTGCAGGGTAACTCTGTCCATCACACCAGGGGTTAGAAGGAAATCTTGTCTCATTTCCGTTCTCCCCACCTGCTCTTTGGATGCTTATTCTTGAAGCGTTATCACTGCTGAAAGCTTTTCAGTGTTTAGGTTCCAGCCATGATCTCATGGGCTTTGATGAGCTTTTGGGAGCTCAAAGAAGCTTGTGTGAGCAAGGAAATGAAGATGATCCCTTGCACCTGGATGTGTCCGTCCTTATGATGAAAAATGCACCACCTTTGGTTTCTCCAGCATTAATTCTGAACTTGCATGGCTTCTGTGGGGCAAAGCCTGGCTTTCCAAATTTCCAAGGCTCTCTCGTGTATCTTTTGTAGTGATGAAGTGCTGAGACGAAGAACACAGGATTTCTTTCAAAGCCAAATTGGCTTCCAATTTCTGTGTTGCCATGTCTGCATCCAAAAAAAGCTGAAAATTGAGTCACCTGTAAGGTATCCTCTGCATCCCCCATCACCAGAGCTAATAAGATAATCCCCCATTCGGCCATTCAAGGCCATAAAAATGGGTTTTAAGTCACAGAAACATTTTGCTTCAATATAAGCAGTGGGGTTTTGTAAGCTTCTTGTTTGTTCATGAATTGCTGCTCTCTCACATCCTAGACAGAAGCTGTTTAGGACATTTCTTTCTTTGCAGGTGGGGTTACTGAGCCTGCAGGAATACTTGGCTCAGACTTTACAGGAGGCAAACTGAGGCCTCAAAGGCTATTTAAACCAAAACACAATCAAAGTAAAAATGCACCTCTTAGGAAGGTGGTTCTGCACAGCTGCTATAGAGCAGGAGGAAGCCCTCAGTGCTGCACCAGAGCTTTTACAGGGCTTGTTGGACAGGACCTGCCACTCTTTTGTGCTTGAAACTTGTGGAGAGAATGTCTTCCCACCTCTGAAATACAGGCTTCAGCCAGGGCGTCCTGAGGGGAGGGTGAACCAGCAGGGACTGCTTTGTCTGACACATCGTTAGATGTGACATGAAATAAATATCTTCACTGTCAGATGTAAGACATCCTTTAATTTTTCACGGTGGCTTGCTCTGGAGTGTCAGAGTTCCTACTGGAATATCCACTAAAATAAAGAAAGGATGAGTGGTGCTTGTGCTCCACTGGGACACAACAAGGGAATGGAATAATAAAAAATCTTAAATTTACAGCCTTTCTGCAAGGGGCAGTAAGCTCTACATCAGCTCCTACCTTCACTCTGAATTTCTTAGGCTGCAGAAGTCGATTAAGTTTGGTCCAAGCTGATGTCCCTTGGGTGGGAATGGGTGTTGCATGAACCTCTGTCCTGCAGAGAACAGGACATCTTAGGGACATATTCAAAGCAGGTGCTGCTCTGGGTTTTGCAGACAGCTTTGGGAACACATCTCTTTTGGTCCCCAGACACAGAAAGTATCCAAGAATGAGTTTATTATGAAAGCTCTCATAAATTTGAGTCAAGGTAAGCAACACTGCAGACTGAAAGGTCATGAAATCATAGAACCTTTTAGTCTGGAAAAGACTCTAAGACTCACTCCAACTGTTCCCTTAGTGCTGCCAAGGGACCCATGTCCCCAGGTGCTAGATCTACACAGCTTTCACATCCCTCCAGGGATGGGGACTCCACCACTACCCTGTGCAGCCTGTGCCAGGCCTGGACAGCCTTTTCCATGAAGAAATTTTCCTCATGTCCAACCTGAACTCAATCTGGCCCAGCCTGAGGCCGTTCCCTCCCCTCCTGTCCCTGTTCCCTGGAGCAGAGCCCGTTCCCCCCCCCGGCTGTCCCCTCCTGTCAGGAGCTGTGCAGAGCCACAAGGGCCCCCCTGAGCCTCCTCTGCTCCAGGCTGAGCCCCTTCCCAGCTCCCTCAGCTGCCCTTCATTGGACTCCTGGTGGTAAAAAAGCCCTGGGGACCTGTTAAGGACTTCAACTCCCCCATGGGTAGAACCAGCTGGGCAGGTGGGTACACAGAATCTTTGTACACAGAATCTTTGTCGCTGGTTGATTTTATCTTGTGGGACTTTTCTGCACTTCATTCCCAGTCAAACGAGGAGTTGGGGTCTGGAAGCTTGCTAGCCGGTTGGTGTGGACAGGTTCCTGTTCCATTTTCATGGAGCAGCTACCGTTTTGTCCTTCCACCTCTGGGAGCTGTGCCCCCACGCGCAGCGGCTCGCTGCCGACACGCGGCCGGCTCTGCGGGCAGGCATCTGCAAGAGGATACAGATTCCATGAGGGCTTGTTGAGCTGACAGAGAATGCCTGGGACAGGCTTCACTCAAACCTGCTCACGTGCTGGGCACTCCTGTCACCCGCTCTCTAGCTCAAAAGACTGGTGGCCCAAGTGCATAATAATGAATTGATAGAGACCTGAGGGGACTGAGAAGTCAAGTGTTTGACAGCAGTGGTCTGCTTTCCCTGTTGTTCTGACAATCTCCCTGTCAGGCCTTATCACACAGTCTGAGGGATGACAAAAAGGATTAGCTTAGCCCAGCTAGATGATGTTGGAAACAAACATCTTTCATCTGCTAAGTATTCCCTCTTGGAGCAGCTCCCACGCCGATGGCTGCGAGGGGCTCTCGGGAGCCACGTGCTTCCTGCTGAGCACCCAGCAAAGGCATTCCAGAGCTAAGGCAGGCACTGCCAGTGGGAGCTCTCATCCTGGGATTGTCACCAGCGCTGGGCTTCTGCTCGGGACTTCGGAGCTCCCGAATTGTGTGGCGAGAGATAAGCAGCCCCAGTGCACCGATCAGCAAAGCATGCACAGGCTGCTGGAGTCAGAGGCTCTGTGGGCCTGAAACACCATTGGATTGCATCCACGCTCCCTCTGAAGTCAGTAGATTTTAGTAAGTAGTAATTGCTATACTATTACCCTTTTCTTCTATTTATCTTGGATGAACTGTAAAAAAATGTGGGTTTAGATATCCATGCCGAGAGCATCGATATTGACATGTGAAAGCCCCACCTTGGGAAAACAGTCCTGCTCAAGGCAGTGGATTTATTGTAAGATCAGAGCAGATCCACTGCACGTGTCAGAGATGTCTCCCAGACCTGGGGGCTAAAACCTTACAAGGCACCACAGAAGCAGAAAGATTTATGGAGGAGAGCGTTGAGGAGTAGATTTCTTCTGCCCTAACAAGGGATTTGGGATTAGGACTTTAGCTGAGCACCTGAGTGGTGCATGTCAGTGGAAAGAGTAACCCTGCAAGTATCTGTGTTTGCTGCCTGCAAGATATCAGCACAACAGAGCCTTGGTAAGGGACCAAGGGAAGGGCCAGCACCACCCACACCTGCCAAGGGCTCACCTCACCCCAGGCTGGTGTACTGACTGCATCAGTCACACTGGACCTTGAGTCAGTTTGTTGCAAAGCCATCTCTGCTCATGAACATAATTTTAAATGCAGATGAAGACCCAAATCTACCCACAAAGATGAGCCCCCCAGTTATAAGATAAGCTAGGCTAAAACGAAATCAATTTCCATTTGAGGTTGGCCACCTTTGTGCCACCAAAGGACACAGGAGATGCATTTCAACCCACTTGAACAACCAGGTTTTCTCCAGCACCAGCAGTAATAGTTGCTTTTCCAGACAGAACTGACGTTATAAATGAGTTGTTGGTTAATTTGCTGTTTTGTTAACATCATTGATTCTAGAGCTACGTCCTTAAGCAACAGTGCCTGAATATAAACTACCCAGCAGCAAAATTCCAACCGCATTTGGATGCAGAACACAACCTTCTTATCACCAGACTTTCAATCCCATCCGGAGTTTCGGGGTTACTCATGCAAAAATAGCTTGTCTGCCTGACTGAGCGTGCGAGGGCCGCTCCTCAGCAGCGTGAGCCTTTCGCCACCAGCAGCTGGGAAGCAGCTCAGGAATATCTGTCTTTCCAGAGACATCCAAACCCGCCTCCCCTGGAGCTCCTGGTGGAGCTCAGAGCCGTGTGAAGGAACCCAAGTTTTGGCCCATCTCCCATCGGCTGGGTCAGGCCCTCACCCTGCTCCAGTCCAGATTTGCTGCTCTGGATAAGGCCATCCACCAGATTTACAGCTGGTCTAGCATTCTGAGGACATTAAAATAACAGGAGTTTTAGCACTCGTAGGGGCGGGAGCACACAGGTGAGCCATGAGGATTCTGGTCCTCACCTCTGCGGGTGGAATTCCATCTCTTGTGGAAAAGCTCTGTGCTTTTGGGAAGCGTCCCTGCCCATGGCAGAGCAGGTAGAACTGGATGATCTTTAAGGTCCCTTCCAGCCTAAACCCTCCTGGAATCCTGTGATTCTCTCTTTTCAAAGCTCCCCTCCAAAATTTGGCACTATATTTGATTCTAGCTTCTGCCTTTCCCATCTCAGCCTTATGGGAATGCGTCCTGCTCATAGGCAGGAGTTGTAAAGAAACCTTCCAGGCAAAAATAACCAAAAAACAAAACAAAACAAAACAAAAACAAAAAAAAAACCCCAAAAAAAAACAAATGTCTGAGGAGAAACAAGCACAGGAATTACCCTCACAGGGGAACAGCCATGAAAAAACCAGGGACCATGAGTAATAAAACTAATGGTAACAAGGAATAAGCCAGGCGCCCGTGTCGTGCAGCTGCTGGAGCAGAAAGCACAGCCATAAGAGAGCAATGGGATATTTTTCCTTAAAGAGTTTGCATTGCTCTCCACGGGAGTACAAAAAGACCTTTGCTCACCTTGCTGTGACAGGTTATAAATAGAGGTTAAAAAGATTATTAAACTTGATCACTCACGTCCACCGGAGGAATAAAAAAAAAGAACCTTTAAGCCCAAATTATTTGATGTAAGTAGGACAGTCCAACCTTTATTCTTTGCCAGGAGCTTGGTTAAATAAATGCTTTTCTCTGAGTGAAAAAATGAACTTCTCAGTAAAATCTGTCAGGAAAAACTTCCAGTGGACAAGGCATTCATAGGCAACAAAGGCCAATGGGACACATCCCCAGACACTCAAAAATACTTTTTTTCTTTATCAAATCTGCTTTTGAGATAACTAGCCCCCCTCTCTCACCTACACCTGTGTGTTTTTATACATACCCACACACAGACATGTATATATGAATACATAGCTATTTATTCCCCAAACTTAAAGCAGCCTTTAGATCATGTGATGAGATGTAAATACTCATCTCACAGGCTCATACCCAAGCCTGAAATATCAGGTGCGCTCCCACCTGGTTTGCAGCTGGCTCTGGACCCATCAGATGGCAAAGTGAGCGGTATAGATCCTGATCCTATACATCTCCACGTCACTCCAGCTAAACCACGTTTCCTTGGCAGCTGAGAAGCAGGATTAATAAGATTTCTACTCCAAAGATACGTGCTCAGAGCACCAGGCCTTTAATTATGCAAAGGACTGGAGCCAGCTTCCTCCTGCCTTTTCAGATAAGTGGTTTCACCGAGAGATTACAGCGAGCAGAATTTGGCACCTGGCTCTGCTGGCACGAAGGGGCTTTTGTTCTTTGCCCATGCAGTTCTCCTGCCACGGAAATTTGTGCTTATCCCAGGATCCACCCGAGTGGATCCAGTTGTCACGTCAGCAGATTAGCGCCTACAAAAGAGCCTGGGCAGACATTTTAGCATCTCCCAAAACCTCGGAGCTGAGCGGTGCCGATGCTCATTTGTCCTCTTTGTCCCACATGGGAAAAGCTGGCTCAAGCCCCGTTCTGCTCCAGTCCCTCTGGCCTGGGAGCTAGAAAGGCAGCGAGCAAGCCCTGGAGGCTGGTTTACTGCAGAACAAACTGGTTCTGTGTGTGCCACTGATACCTGGGCCATGGCAAATTGCAGGAACCAGGAGAAATTCAGCAAATCCCTCTAATGCTGGCTTGGCAGCCTTGAAACATCTTTCACTGTCTGATAACTAGACACAAAACCAGCCTTGTTTTCCTCTTTTGCAGTCTCGGGGTGGCTGGTTGTAGCAGGACAGGTGGTCACCAGGGCAGCTCCTGCTCTCAAACAGTTTCATATCCAGATATTAGCTGAAATCAGATCTGTAAAAAGTGTCTTTCAAGTTCCTGTGGATGCAGTGAATTGCTTCACTAGCATGAAATGTGCAGAATATGTCTTGGGAGCTTTGGGAGAAGCAAACCCTGGTAGTAGAAACTTGGGTGGAGGCTTTGGAAATTGCCTTGGTGTTGGGTTAATATTTCTAATTGAAGTGAACACTGAAGCTAATACAGACTTCAAGGGGAAGGGGTACCCCAAGGGCAAATCTTGGAGATAATTGGGATACTTTCTGTATATTTCAATGTTTACGTGAAGGAAAGACTTCATAGCTGCATATTTACAGTGACTGTACAGAGTGAGAGTGACATCTGAAGAAACATATAGGCTTTCTTCTCCAAAGAGAAAATTGGATCGAGACAAAAATGACCTAAATAAACATTGGAAGATCATAGGAAAGTATTCCTTGGAGGCAGAGAGAAGGAATATATACATGCAGATAAGTGTTGGGTATTGTTCTTTGGAGAATTTCAGGGCATCAAAGGAGCCTGGTATCAGCCCTGGAATAACATCAGAAGAAATGTTGTCTGAGGAGAAACAGAGGGGCTGAAAGAAATTTCTCCTAGAATTTTACCTAGGCAGAGGAAGGTACAATGGACTCTCCAGTTTGGAATACTGAGGCGGTTTCTGGCTTTTCCATGTGTGGCTCACTGGAGTCAAGAAAGAATAACTTCTCCCAGCTCAGAGGCTTGTGACTAATGGAGAGGTGGACAAGTAGAGTTTGTGGTGGGTCCAGGAAACAACAAGAACTTAGTGGGTCAGTTAATAAAATAAGTATTATCATTTATAGGCTCAGTTGTCTATTATAAGAGCAGAACAAGGTAACTACACTTGTATCTGCTCTGTTCCCATATTGGAACCGTTCAGCAGCCCACTGTGTCATAAACCCAGAGTATAATCTAGGAAGGAAAAAAGCATCAAAGCAAATAAGAGATGGAATTCATGGTGTGTACACCATGGAGCACTGACCTCAGAGTGCAATTGAAAAGGATATCATAACACATCAGTTTGGAAGCAGAATGCACAGTTTATTGCAGAGAAGAAGGCAAAATCCAGAGCAGAATTTGCTCACTCCTCCCCACCTCTATTTTTCACTGCAAGTAAATCAGATTACAAGAATGTGCAGCTTCTGAAATGACTGTAAACTCAACAAACAAACTGCTGGGACTCCTGAGCACCTCCCCATGTGAAAACAGCATAAAAACTAAACACAGCTTCGGGAGAGAGCTGGGTTAAGTGGCTCATCTTCAGTGTCCTGTCTGTGTGGATGAATTGGCACTGCCAGGTACAAAGGACAAACGAGCTTTTGAAAACAGACCCGTGTTCTCTGATCCAGCTGGGTGGCTTCTGCCCTCTGGTTTGTCTGGGTGATAATGGGCGTCAGGTGGTGGCTTGTCATTGTGTGCTCTCCCCATCAGCCCAAGAGCGCTTGGAGTAGTCACTGAGCTGTATTTTTAGCATCAGGTTCCTCCAGTTCTCAAGCCCAAGTCCGACAGCACCTCTGCAATCCAGACTTTGGGTGAGTTACTCACTGTAGGGCTGAATTGCCCTACCCTGCTGAGACCCAGCACTCCAGCTGAGAAAAACCCCACAGGCCCTGAGAAAAACCTGCCCTGCATTCTATTTTCTCTCCCTGTGGCAATAACCTCCCCTCCAAACTCTGTCCCCGTGCTGATAAGCTGTGATAGCCTTTTCAATCACAGTCTGAGACACGGCATCTTCAGGTAGTCAGAAAAAAACCCAAAATGCTGGGTGATGAGGGGCTGTAGATGGCTCAAAGTGTTTGGGTGGCCCAAAGGTAGGCAGTTGGCCTCTTTTCTGTGCAACTGTAGGCCCTGCATGGCAAACCCAAGTCACCAACCCAAAGTCTCCCCCTCTTTCTTCAATTCCATGGCTTATGCTGGCATATGTAATATTTAGGAATATTTAAGAAAACCAGGGAAAGCTGCAGGGGGAAAGCTGTGCCAGCCTAGAAGAACGGGTTTAGAGCACTGAGATGCTCTTTCAGGAAGCTGCTGCTTGTTGAGCACTGAGAAAGGGAAACCCAGGCTTACCTTCAGCACTAATGAGAGGCTCTCCTGGGTACTCTGCATACCTGGCCAGAGCCCCTTGACCACGAATTCAAAGACATATGAGGTTATTCTCAGACCAAGGGGATGCCGCACTAGAGAGAAACCCCACAAGGACCCCATTGGACCCCAGGAAGAGTGTCTGTGATTTGAACATCAGTTTTCTCCCTTTCCTCTCTTGGCATTGTGGGAGCCTCAGATCTGGGTCCATCCCAATACCTCTCACAGCTCAGCACAGCCTTTGAAAAGCTTTGCATGAAAGACATGGGAAGAAATGGGAGATTTAGGTCCCTTTCCCAGCCCGAAGGACCAGCCAAGCGTGTTGTGGCTGGTCAGGGCTGTATTGGGCTGACACATCACCTGGTGGTGAAAGGGCTCTTCCCACTGAAGAAAACCCAGGCAATGTCTGCTGATGGAGTCCCTGCCTGGGGAGGAGGTTGGCAAGCTGCCAGCACAGAGAGCTGGGAAGGTGCCCATTGCCTCCACGCTTCGCTGGGTGAGTTACCCCAACCCCTCTGGGTCTCGTACCCACGGTCCCAGGACCACCGTAACCACTCATGGTCTTGCCAAGGGACTGATGCCAGCACGTGGCTTTTAAGGTGTCTGAGGAATAGCCCTGTACAGCCTAAAACTCTTTGTTCACCAAGAAGAGAACTCAAAGAGCTTTTTGTACGGATGCTCCCGCGCGGGATTTATTTGCTGTTATTGTCCTGCCACCTTGCTGTGGTTGTTATATACCATGTACCATATACCATGTGTGCTATTTACATACTCTGTTCATGCATCTACCTCTGTGCAACCTCATGTGGGCAGAAAGCAACACAGTGGGACCCAACCTCAAGCTCTAAAGTGCCCTGGCTGGGGCAGGGATGGCAGCAGGGAGGATGCCAAGGAGAAAGAAAGTTGTTGCACGAGTGATTGCACTGGGGAGATGTAGGCACGGGGAGAAAACCTTTGCAGGCTCTGTAAGGGAAGGAGGAATGGCTGTGGGATGTGCTCT
Source organism: Regulus satrapa (assembly GCA_013396955.1). Lineage (NCBI taxonomy): Eukaryota > Metazoa > Chordata > Aves > Passeriformes > Regulidae > Regulus > Regulus satrapa. The sequence goes on from VWZN01006639.1 coordinate 818,877, forward strand.
AGGGAAGGGGAGTGGGCTGTGCATCAGATCCCACTGGCAGAGCTGTAGGAACTGCCTGGACCAGCCCCGGCGCTGGCACAGGTGCAGTCAAACAGAAAAAATACAGCTCCTGCCCCCTGGGGCTCAGTCTCTTTCCTGGGAAATGAGGATTTACAAAAATAGGAAGCTGGAAATGCCACTACACAGCAGCTAAATATAGCCTGACTAACTGAGGAGCTGCAGCGCTCACTCCAAAACCAAAGGTAGGGAAAGAGAACTCCTCATTCCCTGCCAGGATGAGGTGGGATGGAGGGAACTGCTGGCCATGGGGGAGGCTGCCCTGGGGAACCTGTTCGGTGCCCCACACCCTCTGGGGGAAGAACCTTTTCCTGGCAGGCACCCTGACTGTCCCCTGGCACAGCTCCAGCCCTCCCTGGGTCCTCTCGTGGTCACGGGGAGCAGAGATCGGAGCTGCCCCTTGGGAGGAGCTGTAGGACGCACAATTGAGCTGCTCTCCCATAGGCCTGCTAATTTTGCCAGCCTTGGAGGTGCTCAGCCTGTTCCCCCCATAAAAAAAACGCCTCAGCTATGGTTGTATGTTTGCCAAATGCTGGTTTTGGGGGCTGATTCCCCAAAGGCAAAGAAGCAGTGAAGGTGGACATGGTGTTACTGCCAGAAAAATGTCAGCAGCGGGGCTGGGGCTCAGCACGTGAGACCAGCTGGTCTCTGGTTTGCTTTTTAATAGCCAAGCCTCCTTGCGAAAGTTGGTCCAGATCCAGCGTGGAGGTGAGCAAATCACTGACATCACAACACAAGGGAAATTGCAAATTTGTTTTGGGAAGGGGAGAAACAACAAGAGACTCAGAAACTGAACTTCAGCACCAGCACTAATAATAAACCACAAGAATTCATCGCTGACCTGCTTGGGAAGGGGGCTGGCAGTGAGGACAAAAGGAGCTAAAAGTGACATTGTGTGGTGAATGGAAAGGCTGAGGCATCCTGATGAGGGCCCAAGTGTGGGAAGTTATCTAAAAATAAACAAACAAAGCCCCAAAGCTCTGAGAACTCCAGCACCATCTGGAGAGTCTGGACAAAGAGGAGCAGCTTGCTGCTGTGGGATGCATTGAAGGGCAGGGTTTATGTGTGTCTAGATGTGTATCACAGCAGTGCCCGTCACCAACAGAGGGGGCTCAGGGCTCAGAACGCAAATCCAATTGGCAATGTACAAAGTTAGAGTGGAAGATGTCCCTGCTCATGGCAGGGGGTTGGGCTGGGTGACCTTTAAGGGTCTCTTCCCACCCAAACCATTCTGTGATCCTGAGGTTCTAAAAACAGCACACCAATCCCAGAGCAGCCACTGTCTGGGAAGGGCACAGGAAACCCAACAGAAAACCCACTAAGATTTGAATATATTGGTAGAAAAAGAAACCAAGAAGGGGAAAGAAATGTTTTTGCCAGTTTTCTGGGTTGGGGAGCCAAGTGCTGAGAGGCAACATTCAGTCAGAGTCCAATTCTCCATCTCAGGAACACCAAGTGTCAGGAGCTGTGCTGAGCCCTGGCCAGGAGACGGAGATTTGTGCTCAATGCATGAGGTTTATCTCTGAGATGAAATGAAAACAAATAATGAGGTGCAGGTTTATTGTTGTGATGAGTTTATTTCCAAATGGACTTGAGGACCCTCAGGACCACGCTGCATCCCTGAGAAGGTCCCTTCTCCTCCTTAGATGCCAGCTTAGCCTCCTAAAGTGAAGTTTTCTTCAAGGTGTGAAGACTTTATGTTTTAGCTATTGCTTCCACAGCAGGTTGAACCAGTGAAGGGCAGTAGAATTGCTAGGCATGAGCAATTAAATTAAATCAAACCAAATTAAAAAGTTAAGCTCTCATTATCTGAAACTGAGCACTGGAAATTAGTAGACACTTACAGTCTTAATCTCTGTTCCTCAGATCTCTGGCTGCAAAAGGAAGCAGCATCACCCCTGTCTAATTTCCTCATCTAATTACACAGGATTACAGAGCTGGCAGCTCACTAATATTTATGCTTTGTTTGAGATTCTGGTGAAACACCCCAAAGGCAGGACTTCTGTGTTCAGGGTCACGTCCAGACACCCTCTGATTAATATCTTATAAAGTAACATGCTAACGAGGAGAAGAAAGACTCTTGAGTGACTTCACATTTGCCAAATGGAAAAATAAGTATTGAAACCTGTAACAAAGGACTTTTCAACACCTAGCCACAAGAAGATCAAGTCCAGGATGACAAGAAAACCAATTTCAGGATGCACAAGCAGCCTGAATTCTGGGATCTCCTGGTGCCAGGCTTTGCAGCCCTGAAACTTCCCATAGCAGACCCAAATTCCCTCTTGTACTGTGATACCAAACCCAAGGAGGACCTCGCTTCAGGAGACATCCCCGCTCTTTACAGACTCTACAGCTGTATCAGGGGAGGTTTAGACAGGATATTAGGAAAAATTCCTTCATCCAAAGGGTTGTCCAGCCTGGTACAACTGCCCAGGGCAGGGGTGGAGTCCCCATCCCTGGAGGGATCTAGAAGCCCTGTATATGTGGGGGATGTGATTCCCTGTGTACATGTAACTGGGGATGTGGGTTATTGGTGGCCCTGCCAGTGCTGGGGGATGGTTGATTTCAGGGACCTTAGAGAGATTTTCCAATGTAAATGATTCCATGGTTCTGTTACAGGAAGTCTGTGTTTCTGGCAGGACTCCAAGGATGAAAACAGCACTCCAAAGCTGCTTGGCTGCTCAAGGAGTACCAAAGCCTCCCTGGGTGCTGCAGGTGGAAAGGGACAGCAACAGAGAAGGATCCACCCACTGCTCCATTCTGCTTTTCTGCTGGATTTGTTCCATTTCGGGTGTTCTCAGATTTTTTCCTAGAATCACTCAGTCCTGGAGCAGTTTGGGTTGGAAGGAACATTAAAGCTCATCTTATTCCATCCCTGCCATGGCCAGGGACTCCTTCCACTGTCCCAGGGTGCTCCAAGCCCCGTCCAGCCTGGCCTTGGACACTGCCAGGGATCCAGGGACAGCCACAGCTGCTCTGGGCACCCTGTGCCAGGGCCTGCCCACCCTCACAGGAAAACAGTTCTCCCTAACATCTCTTCTCAATCTGCTCTCCTTCAGTTTTTCGGTTGAAAGCCCAAGCTGCCCTACTTCACCATCAGGATTTTCCTTTCACAGTTCTGAAAAGCCGTGATTTTGTGAAATATTTCTTTGACATGTGCCCACAAAATTAATGTCCCTGAAGTACCCTAGAGACAGCACAACACCCTTCCTCCATCCCAGCTCTCCCTTCTAACAACAAAATTATTCAACCAAGTAACAAATGTTGGAGAAACCAGTCCCTGCAGGCTCACAACAACAGCGAGAAAAAAGCTTGGCTAATTACTCTCTTCCTTTCCTCACACAGGCTTTTTGTGAGGCTCCAGTAATTAAAGATGCTGCTGGGGAACAAGATAGATGGGAATTACTCTGACTTGGGGAAATTACCACCCAGAGGTTTTTGAATTTTTTGTGCTGCTATGTAAATTCCCTTTGCTCTGCTAAAACTCTTCTAACCGAAAGCATTACTTTGACAACACATTTCAATAGCTGAGCTTTAAAAGACACACTTTAAAACTGTTTCAAGCCAGCTCTGATCCCAGCCTGCATTTCTCATGGTAGTCTTGAAACCAAATTCCTGGAGGCAAGTACTCCACTGACCCTTTTTCTCAGCTCTCCCAGCAAACCTTTGCCGTTCACGTAGAGCTTCAACAGGAAACACAGGACAAGAGGGGAAATCCCTCACCTGATTATTCATCTAAGCCAGACATTCCCCTTCCCAGGAGAGCCCCCCCCAGCACAACCTCCCCACGGCAGCCTGCAGTGGCTCTCCCTCGCTCTCAGCGAGGTGAGAAGGGTCTGGTGAGTGTAAGCTCTGATGGCTGAGGGACCGGCTGATGCTCCCCACCGTGCTGCTACCCCCACGCCTGTGCCTCCACTGCCCTGAGAAGGGAGTCTGACCAGCTGGGGAAGAAACCTTTGAGCGTGAGCCTGTGCCAAGTGCTGGCCGTGCTCTCTGGCCCCACAGCGGGTCCTGCACACCTCTCTTCTGGGGGTCCCATCCTGCCCAGGACACCCGTGTGTCCCATGGACACCGGTGGCCAAGGCTGGCGGGTGCCTTGTCCAGTGCTGGCCCGGCTGGGCTACACAGCTCTGCCTGGGAATGTTTTTCCTGAGAGCTCCTGGGGTTGTCTTCTCACAGCCTTGTTATGTGGTGGCCCTTAGCTGAGCGTGGCCAATATGTTCAAAGCCTGGTTTCTGTTTGTCCCAATCTGGAACCCAGAGTTCACAACACAGAAGCTCCACACTTTGCCATATTTTTGTTGCCTTGTCACTTCATCAACTTTGTGCTTAGGTTTAGTCCAACAGCATCAATTAGAACACAAAGCATACCAGACCCAAGATCAACCCTTTAACAAGTCCATGAGTAACCTCCTTCCACTCTGATGCTTCCCTTGGTATCTATGACTCATTATTTCTCTCCTAAGCACTTATCACACTCTATAGTTTCTAAACCCATTTTGCCCATAATTAGAATCACTCTGTTTGGATAATTTCAATTTACCATTACCTTGGTTAGGGCACCAGCTCAGCCCATCCCTTCCTAGGAACAATTATAAATGCCTGACCAGCAGCAATTTGCCTCTCAGGAAAGTAAGCAATGTATTTTAAATGCTGGACTCCAGGTGATTTAATACCCTTCTTCTACTTCCAATTTTGATTTTTTTCAGTAAATCAGATTTTCCTGGGAGAATGACCAATTTCTTTTTTCGCTCTACAATTTCCTGCAGAATGTTAACATCCTTTTAAGCACAGCAAGCATTTCTCATCTCTCTCGGCCACTCCTTTTGTACAATGCTGCATTTTTTATGTTCTTTTGTAGTGAATATGAACTTTTATGGCTAGTTTCATGCTGCAATTTTCCCTCTGGATATTTACTCTAGCTTTCAGAAGGTGCACAGCTGAATCCAGGAGCACTGCAAGGCTCTGGGCAGGAGGTGGGCGGGCAGCTGGCATTACTGCCCTACTGGGGTCATCTCCTAACACAGAGGATATAATTTTATATCATATGAGGGGCAATTAAATGGGAACAGGGGAGGAGTGGGGTAGGTCTCGAGAAGCCTGATAAGCTGGCTGTTCAGTTGGAAGCTACTGCAGTGTCTAAGACATGCAGGCAGCAGAGACATGCTGGATGGCTCAAAGATTCCTTTGTGGTGTTTTGCTGTAACTTTTGGCAAGGCTGCCCTTGCTTCATACCCTGCCTCAAGCTCTGGGGTGAAAAAATCTGCTGCAGAGGATCCAGATGGTCAGGAGGGACTGAAACACCCCAAAATCTTGGGTTTCTGCTAAAAGATGGAGAAGTGGGCAACAACTGGTGTATCCAGATCCCTGTACGATCTGCATTCCTGCAGCCTCCCCACAAGGTGCTGCTTCATAGAGTCATCCTCATAGAATCCCAGGCTGCTCTGGGTTGGAAGGGACATTAAGGCTCAGCCAGTGTCACCCCTGCCATGGCCAGGGACATCTTCCCCTATCCCAGCTTTCTCCAAACCCCGTCCAGCCTGGCCTTGGACATTGCCAGGGATCCAGGGGCAGCCACAGCTTCTCTGGGCACCCTGTGCCAGGGCCTGCCCACCCTCACAGGGAACAATTCCTTCCCAATATCTCATCTAACCCTGCCCTCTGTCAGCTTAAAGCCATTCCCCTTGACCTGCCACGACATTCCCTTGTACGAAGTCCCTCTCCACTAAGGTTTAAGTTATTCCATTTCCTTCAGGTAGGAAGGATTGCCATGACAGGTGTTTTGTTTGTCCCCCCTTTTGTTTAGGAGAAGCAGGAGAGGCGTGTAAGGGGAGCTCTGCAAAGCTCTGCTGTTCCTAGAGGAGGAAGACTCTGCCCTAGCAGTCTCCAAGCGCCCTCTGGTGCAGACACAACCAGCAGCTCCAGCCAGGTTTATCCAGTGAATATCCATGCTGGATGCTAACGGGGATGTCTGGGAATATGGAAAAGGGGAGGTGACAGCCACCCTGCCCCGTGAAGGCAGCAGTCTCCAGGAGAGAGGGCCTTTTGATCTCTGCTCCCTGTGCCAGGGACAGGACCCAGGGAATGGTTGGAGCTGGGCCAGGGCAGGGTCAGGCGGGAGCTCAGGGAAAGGCTCTTCCCCAGAGGGTGCTGGCACTGCCCAGGGAATGCGCACGGCCCCAAGGCTGCCAGAGCTCCAGGAGGGTTTGGGCAACGCTCCCAGGGATGCCCAGGGTGGGACTGGTGGGGTGTCTGGGCAGGGACAGGCTTGGGCTGGATCCATGATCTTGAGGGTCCCTTCCTGCTCAGGATATTCTGTGACTCTGTGTTGGCTGGACACTGACACAGGGCTCACAAGAATTTTGCTTCAGAATTTACCCAAATTTTTACTGGTAAATGGGATTTCTCTGGCAGAGCTGAGAGGATCAGTTGGTACCTGGATTGGAGCGGAGAAAGGCATAGATGGCTCTTTACAGACCATGCAGGCACCCCAGCACAAGACAGGAAGCTTGGAAAGAAAGAGGTGTTTCCAGATAGCATGGAAAGATAAATTTGAGGGTAGCTAGGTGTATGAAATACGGGTCAAGAGGGCAGTGAACAATAGTAAGAAATTTGCTGAGGTGACTAAAGCAGTGACAAAGAGGGGGTAGATAATAAAAAAGATGAGCAGAGCCATTCCAGCTTGTCACTGAGAGCTTGATGGCCAGATGAGATACATGAGGAGAAACGTGTAGCCAGGCGGGGGTGCAGAGAATGACTAACGAGGCATCAGGAAATGAATTCTGTCTGTCAGGTGCTGCAAACACAACACCCAGCATGGAGCTGAGCAGGAGTCAGAGCATCATTAATTCAGTCAGGTCTGCTGCAGGCAGAGATCCGGGGTCTCAGTGGGAGTATCTGAGAAACGAGGGAATGAAACGGAAAAGCCATCAGCTCCCTGGATACTCTGAAAGATGAGGTGCAGCTGCGGATAGTTTTAGAAGCATGAAATATCCTGAGCGGGAAGGGACCCACCAGGATCATGGATCCAGCCCAAGCCTGTCCCTACCAGACACCCCACCAGTCCCACCCTGGGCATCCCTGGGAGCGTTGCCCAAACCCTCCTGGAGCTCTGGCAGCCTTGGGGCCGTGCCCATTCCCTGGGCAGTGCCAGCACCCTCTGGGGAAGAGCCTTTCCCTGAGCTCCAGCTTTCCCTCAGGTTGGGGCCCTGGAGGACCAGAGAAGGTTAATAAGTAGTCCATTTACATAGAACAGGCTAGTTGGTAGCATTTAGATTCTACTGAAATCTGCTGAAAACTACTTGGACAATCTAATTCCTATAGATCTGCAACACTAGTAGGCTGATTAATACATTCATATGGATTCTTTATTAGGCAAAAACCTGTTATAGAAAATGTTTTTGCTGACAGAAAAGAAGAAGATTAAGATGGCTTAGCTTTAGCAGTATTGTTGCTATCTCACCACTGGGTCCCAGCAGTAGATCCTATGGAAAACTCTGCTGAGATCAAGGATGGGTTGCAAGAGCCCATCTTCACACATCTTCCTTCCAGTGACTTCTGAGAAACCAAAGGGTTTTGCAGAGATGCCGAGAGCCATTTGTAGGGGGTAGGATTGTGCTTAAGATGTGGAAGCAACACTTCTTTACCTGGCTCTGCCTCGTTGGCACGCCCAGAAAGCAGACACGAGGGAGAGCCAGAGATCCCTGCACTGCCCCGGAGCACACGCAGCCATGGGGGTCTGGGAGACTCCCACGGGAGGAGCTGCTGCCCAAACAGCCCTCTGTGCTCAGTGTGGGCTCGGGAAGGGCTGTGGGAGCTCTCCTGGCCACTGCTGGCAACCACAGCTCCTCCTCGTGGACCTGACAAGGCTCTCCTGCCTCTCCACCAGCATTTCTCTGCTTAAAACGTTCTGCGTGCGCTGCAAACAGTGAGGCTGCATCCAGGAGAGGTGGGTGACGGTGCCAGCAGTGCCTCAAGGAGACACAGTCTGCATGAGCAAAGGCTCCCTTATGTAAGAGTCTCGCTGTCAAAGCCAGGCCAAAACAGCCCTTTGCTTTTCTGTCATTCTTGACTCGGTAGGGAAGCGTCAATGCAAACATCCCTCCGCAGAGAGGAAAGGCTTGGAACAATAATCTACTGCAAAGTGATACTCTCCAGACTTTAAAACACCTTCTGTTGGTCAGGGGCATTCAGTGAAACGTATCAAGCTGCGCTTGGCAAATAAAACCTAAAAAAACTTTGAAAGATAGCAGTATGGAGCCTGCAAAATCTTCTGGGCTGAAATCAGTGCTGGGTTGGAAGCAGTGCCACGGCTCACATGGTTGTCTCACAAACAACATGAAGCTTCCATGGATGTCTCACAAACCCTTAAAGCAGAGTTATGCTTGAACACTTTGAGCACAGCACCAGGACGCTGGATTCAGGAATGTTAATGCAGCTACTGCTCTGAACTGATACTCTTCTACAGGAAGTCTCTCCCCATCTTTATTCAGTGCCTGGAAGACCAGAGGCTTCAGTCTGTGTGTTGTTGACTTGACAGAGAGAAATACTTCAGTGGAATGTAAAGGAACACAGCACAGCTGGCTCCAAGCTTATTTAACATCCCCGTGTTTACACTGTAATACCTATGGGACAAACAGTGCTGTGATATTATTTGTTTTCCTGTGGGTTTTATTCCCCCAGAAATAAAAAAACATCACAATCCAAGGAGGCTGGGAAAAGGCCCATATAATAATTTCTCAGTGGGACACAAGAAGAAACAGAAATCAAAGCCTTCAGACAGTTTCTCCAAGTTGACCTGTGAAGCCTGGGTCAGCAGTTTTCAGTGTACAGAAAAGGAGGCTCAAGTTAACGCTCCTCTTTTGTGCACAGAAATGACAAAATGAAGGGTAAAGCCGAGCATCAGTCATGCAGCAAAGTGGCAGTATTCCCCAGGAACTGAAACAAATGCAAAGGAATTTGCTTTTAGGGTTAAGCATGTGTCACTTACATACCAAATCTGCCACATCTGTTACACAAACCAGCTCTTTTCCTGCAGGGTTGAGGTACTTCCCAGCTTGTAACAAGGACAGCTTATCTGGTGGCAGGTAGCCTGGCTGGTCTAACAGGTGCTTTATGGAACAAGCCATGAATCCCAGGAAATGTCAACGTCAAGGTCACACGCAGCACAGCAGGAGTCAGCACTCAGGGACTCCCCCAAGGCAGGACAGCAGCAGACCAAAGGAAAATGATGGCTCCCTCCACGAGGGGAGCAACGCTGAGAAAGACAAACTCTTTTTCTCCATGACTGAAAGCCACAGACACCGAGTGTCCCTGGGCTGCGGTGGGATAAAGGTGTCCTGCAGAGCTCTGGGTGACAGTGACACACCTCCTCCCCAGCTGTGCAGGACTCCCTGTGGGATCATTCTGCCTCCCAGCATCTCTGGCCAAGCTAGCATCAAGCTCCAGAGCCACAGAAACATCCACTCTAGTCCCAGGGATAGCAAAGCTTAAATGGCCTTTCATTTCCAACTTGGTTTTTTTTTTTTTGATTCTCTCCCATTCTTCTACCCATGCAAGGAAAAATCCTCTTGTGCTTCACTTTCTGAATGTGTGATCCCTGGCCACACAGCTGTCACACAGACAATCCTGTGCTCAAGAAGCTGCTCTGGGATGTTATTCCATTGCCAAGGAACTCTTAAGTTTAACCTGGAGAAGATCTTTGCACAAAAGATGTGGAAAACTTGTGCAGGTGAAATTAAGTCAGGTTTTTTTCCCCTTAACTCTGAGCTGAAGCACCTCCTGGGCAATCACTTTCAGCTATGTACAAAGACATAATAAAATAAATCCTAAGAATGACAATGGCTTTAGAAAAAAACCTAGTTGGTGCCCGAAGCAGGTAACTAGTGTGCTTTTACAGCATGGATGGTGACATACTTTGGTGTTTTAGTAGCCTCTGCTGCTGCTATAATTGGTTTTCTTCTGCAGGGAAAAAACTAAAATAAGGTATTTCTGTGGAAGAGCCTTTTCTCCAGAAGCAGAGGGAAGAAAGCAAAATTCAGAAATGTAACCTGGGGGAGCAGCGTCAGAGCTTCTGGCAGGGTAAGACAAAGACACTCTGTAAGCTACCAAACCCCTTCAGTCCTGCCACAAGCCCTTCACGCTTACCTGTAACCAACGTTTACAGAATGGGTAAAAACCTGTTTATTCTGTTAGGTACCTGACCAGACAGAAAGGAAACAGAGGCTTTGCAAACGCTTCCCAAGTGTATTTATTAGTCAGGACTGATCTGTGTCAAAGCATGACCTACACTTCATACCTCAAATGGCATTTCATCACAGCTGCACAAGCCTCTGTTCTCCCTGAACACATCCTTGATAAGCCAAGGCAGACTTTAGCACACCACTTATTCACACAAATCAGTTCCTGAGTTTGTTTGGGTTTGAGCACAGTTCAAGAAACATTTTGTTTTTTCTGTCCCAAGCTTTTGAAATGTTTCTTTCTCTTCTTCCTCCACTGTTTATTATCCACATCTTCAGTATCATCAGGAGGATCTGGGATTACAAAGCCATCAGTCATTTTATAGTAGACTATTGTGGAGTCTGTCTCAACTACAGCCAAGGTAACTGACAGCAGGGTGTCGGGATCCTCCGGAGGGAGAGAGGCTTTTTTCAGTATTTCCCGTAACCTAGGAGAGGAAAAAAAAAATCACTTAGAAATCACAACCACCTTCAACAGCACAAAGGTAGAACAGCACCATTTTTATTCAGATTGTTTTCCCTCTGCAAGCTCGTCTTCACTAAAGTGAGCACAACATCTGTTCTAACAAAAATCCCAAGTCGTGTAATCAAGCAGCAAAAGAAAATAACAGAATCAGTTACACACATCTCTGCTGGAAATGGCTCAACACACGCTTCTAAGCTTTGTTTAGGTGTACTCCATCCCTCATCCACCACAATCCTAGCAAGGCATTCTCTACTGGCCCTGTTTCCAGTAGACTTATATAAGAAATCTAATTAAATAACAGCTGGTGTTCAATTGGAGAACTGAATAATTAAGACTTGTTCCATTTGCAGAGGTAACTCTCCCAGTCCCTGTGCCACAGGTGTCTGCCAGACTGTGGAAGGCGCAGGAGCCCGAGCCAGGTTTCTCTACCTCCCTGTCTAGACTCAGAAGCCACAGGACTAACGTCCTTCCTCAGAACAGTCAGCCCAAATAATGTCTTCCTTAAAAGCTCAAGACAAAGTTATGCAATTTTTCCTGTTTTGCTTGTTTTAAGAGTAACATGCCAGTTGCTTTTCGGTTCAGAGCTCAGGACAACACTGATCCCTGGAGTCCCTGGATTCCTGGTCTGACTGGGGAGCAAGCTCTGAAGGAGTGCGGTGACCAGGGAGAGAACAGTAACACCTCCCACAGAACATTCCCACAGGGAGCTTCCTCCTTCCCCCACATGTCAGGTGCAAGAGGGCTCCTCTGAGAATGCTGGGACAGGTTACATTCCAGGGGGAGTTGAGCTGTGCACCAGGATAAGGCAGTCCCGGAGAGCTCACCCAGCAGAGCACGGGCAGCTCTGAGGCCAGGCACTGCAGCTGAAAACAAGGCTCTCTCTAAAGGCAGCAGCTTCCAGACTTCAATCACCATCTTCCCTCAGAACCCCTTTGATCCTCTAATAAAAGCCAAATGGAACAAGACAGAGAATGAGCAGCAGCCTGGAAAGCCTCACTGTTAAGCCCATGACCTTCTTAAAGATCCATCTGTGTTCTGAGCCGTGCATAATCTAGCCTGGTAAATTCAGGAGGGCCTTTCCTCCTGCCTGCACCACTGGCCCAGACACACAGCAAGGGAACACAACACAGCTACTTCATGCGACAGAGACACCACGGCTGGGAAAAGCCCCATCTTAGCCCTCCCCCATCAGCACATTTCCTAACAACACAAGAAATAAGGTGAGAGAGACTCTGCTGGCTGCTGGCGGAGACACTTAAAGCTCATTCGGTAGGGAATGGGGCATCTAGTCCTGTGCTCGCTGCCACCTCAGCAGGCTCTGTCTCTGTCAAGGTTTACTTGGCAGGTAACTTACTCTGTGCTCTTGTCACTTCCAGCTCTGTCTCTGTCAAGGTTTACTTGGCAGGTAACTTACTCTGTGCTCTTGTCACTTCCAGCCCCTGTGCAGAGGTATCCCCAGCACCACAGTGTCCTGCCAAAACCCCGGCAGGGGGACAAGAGCCAGGGAAAAGATTACAGGTGTCCTTCCTGACACATGCAGAGAGGAAGAACCCAACTGTCACAAGCAGAATCATGAAATGATTTGGGTTGGAGGGGACCTTAAAGCTCATTCGGTTCCATCCATGGGCAGGGACATCTCCATTATCCCAGCTTGCTCCAAGCCCCATGCAGCCTGGCCTTGGACACTTGCAGGGACCCACAGCTTCTCTGGGCACCCTGTGCCAGGGCCTGCCCACCCTCAGCAGCCAAGTGTCTGGAAAAAGCTCTAACTTGGCAAGACCAGGCTGCTGGCAGAGACCCCGTGACGAAAGAACTATCCATGAAGCAGTGGACATTTATCTCTCTTTCTCCTGGGAATGCAATATAGAACTAATGATAAAACACCAAATTAAAGGGCACTTACCAGGAGCTACTGGAAGCTACGCAGGAGAGATATTTTGTGAGCCAGAGAAACCAAAGTTGTGTTGAATGTGGATGATGTTGTATCTGAGAGCAGACTCAGGCAGAGGCCTGGATTCACCTGCTCTCAACCCAGGCAGAAGCTCCTTCCTATTTTCTGTAATACCTGTCACTGGTTTTCCTCATAGTCTATTAGGAGGAGGGATGGAACAGTGAGGCCTTAGATCTACACTTCTGATACTCGTGGTTTCTTCTTACACTGCCGAGCACAGACACCCCAGACTTTATTTCCCCCTATTTAGCAACTAGGATTTTGAAGATGCCCCATGATGCCAAAAGCAGTCAGGTCCTGACAACAGATTAATGACATTTCTTCATGCTCTTCTTCCTTTTCAAGACACAAGAGTGCCAGGATTTATGTAAGGAGCACAAAGACAGGGCATTGCATCAGGATGATCTGCTAACTCTGCTGTGCACAGATGAAGAATGACAATGGCAAATGCACCTTTTCCTCTTCCCCTTCCCTCCACACAGGCAGCCCCAAGACAAGGGCTCTCGTTCATGCATAACAGAGGAAGCAAACTCACATTCACCTCATGTTCCAGGAGATGCAAAGGACTTCACCTCAAACACTCTGTTATCCAAAGAGATGGCATTTCTAAACCACTTTGCATTAGAAAAAGGGCTTAGAAAAGGCTTCCTAGTTACCTGCAGACTAGAGCCAGTGGGATTGCTTTTTTCTACCAAAGAATTAGTCATAGAAGCAGGTTTAACTTAATTAACATTGTGCAAGGAGCACTGCAGCTAAGGGAACAGCACTAGCAATGTCACCCTGCATCTGTCATTACTGCTGCATTCAAACTTAATGATGGGAGTGAACTGATCTGGTCTTCTATTACTGTGGCAAGTAATAGCTCTAAAATAAAACAAAACCCAAAACAAAACAAGAAAACCCATACAAATCCATCCTTCCCCCATCTTCATTTTGCACTGCATAAGGCCCTCAACACCCATCAGAAATCTGCTTCCCAACATCTGCTCCTAACAAAGTAACACTGCCCTTTTCTCTGGGAGAAAGAACCAGGTGTACAGCTGGTGACCCCGAGGTTCCAACTGACTCTGCAAAATCCAACCCAGGGCAGAACCATAAAGACTTCGAGCAGCAAGCCCTGTGATGAACAAAGGAGCATTTCAGAGACACATCCCGTGCCATGCCTCTGAGAAGCAGCGGCACTCTGCAAGCTCGGAGCAGTTTTATGGAGGCTGCATAGAGCTCCACTGAGCTGAAATGGAACTGCTGCCCTTCCATCCCATAAAAGCCAAAGGCTTTCAATCTGCCCTTTATACTTGGATGAATAATTCCTTGCAGGCTCGGCCAGCCTGAACAGCTCCCTCCCCTGCTCGCCAGGCAGGGCTGCACACAAGTTGGTCTCTGTGCCACTGCAGAGATCATTAGCCCAGGCACCGGAGCGTGCCACCGTCCCAGCCTGGCTCAGCACCACGGCACAGGAACCTCCCAGACAGCACAATTCCTTGGATTTAGCCAGCACTGCAAACTTGAGCACAGCTTGCCATCAGGAATGCTGCCCCAGACCGGGCAGGCAGCAGCATTAAGCCAGTGCCTTGAGGGATGGGGGAAGGAGCTGGGAGAAGGTGCGAATGCACAGCGCTATTCCTTGGGATTTGTTCCCAAAACACACGAACAGGGAATGCTAGAAGAAAATCCGTTCTTGTAATAGAAAGAAAAAAAAATAAACGCAAATAAAACGTGCCACACCGGTCAGGAGAAGGAATTGAAAGCCTGAGGAATACAGAGATCTTTCTCCATGGAAGTTCAAGAAGAAAACAAGAGAGGCCATGCAAAAGGGAGGTATCAAAGTTCTTCAGGACACACTTGCTACTGGATGTTCAACCACAGTACTGCATACCCAATCTGCTGTGGGAGCTGCCATCTCATTTAAAATATTAATCTTTTTAAATGAAATTAAATATACTAATAAAGAGCTTGCGTTTAGGAACCGCTAATTACATTTTCAACATGTGATTTACTGCATGAGTAAATTGTGCTTATAGCAAGGGAGTTACTGACAAAACTGTGAAGAGGATGCAAGATGCACATCACACTTCCAATGCTTTAAAATAACATGATTTTTAAGTTTATAGCAAGATTTATTTCACAGCCTACAGACTTTGAAGACAATAAATTCCAGTCCTCAGGTTTCCTTCTCAGGATGCTTATCAGCTTTAAAACAAAACATTTATGTACAGTTTTTTCTGAAGTAAGTTAGCATTTCAGCAGAACAAGCCCGTCCCAAACTTCGCAGGTCTCCATGACCTCGGGCAACTTCATCCTTCATTTACAACATTTGTACACAAGATACAAACAGAGCAGTGACGTGTCATTTAATCTAACAGTTTACCTGCCACGCTTTGCTCAGACAGAGTTATTTGTCTGGGACAGAGAGTGCCCAGTTGTGTTAGATCCGGGACCTAACTCACTGGTCCTTGAAGGATCAAGGCTTTCCAGGCTATCTAAAAATCCAGCTGTCAACACTGTGAGCTCTAACTTTCTGAGCTCGGTTTCTGCAAATAATTGGTGCCAGCTTTGAAGCAGCACTCCCAAGATTCGACTGCTTCCTCCACTGTGGGGAGCCACAGCTCTGGAACGTACTGACCAGGTACCTGGCACGCACTAAGGTGCTGGAGCTCGCAGCAAACACAGCCTGTGCACCTACAAACTGCTCCCACAGGCATGAGTCCCTGCTGGATTCAGAGGCTCTCCAAGCTCCAGCCAGCTGTGTGTGGGTCAGAGCAGGCCAAGACAGACAGAAATTGCATCGTATTCCCCAGGGCTTCGCTCACAGAAGATTCAGCGATCTTCATCTTCACAGAGCACAAAGGCACTTCTCAAGACTCTGTAAGATCATTTACTCTTTGCTCCACAGCCCATAATTCTGTTTTTTGGTGGGCAGCCCTACCCTGCCACTGCTGGATGAGCAGCTTTCACCCAGCTCTGCAGAAGTGCACAGTGAGCTTAGAAGAAGAGCAGCTCTTGCCTTCAGCAGTTCACTGTCATGCTCCAACTGGACCTGATGAAAATTTGCAACAGGCTAAAAAACATTGAATAGATTTTATTTCTTGTAGGGCACACGTATTTGTCATTTGCCTGGGTGTCCTGCTGGTAATTTCCACAGCAACTTTCCTGTGGCCTTTTAAGGACACACTTCTCAGTGGCAGCCAAGCACTGAACTTCAAGAGACACCTGGGAAGGCAGAGCTTGGCTGACGTGGATTTGAAGTAGAGAACCACAGCTGTATTGCTCTGGAAGACCAAGCCCACGAGAGCGACTGACTAACATTTGCAAAACGTGAGATCTTTTTTAGTGCATATGTAGTACTAAAATCCATTCTTTTCTAGGGAATCGCTTTCTTCCTTCTATCAATAAGAAAACCAGCAGAATCAAGACAGAAGTCTGATTTCAAGATGTCACTTCCAAACCCTACCCAGGTCTCACTGGTTGTACAAGGAAGTGCTGCCCATAAATGCTGCTGTTACTGGCTTCTTTTGCCACTTAGCACAATTCCAGGCCCAGAATAGAGACAGAACATTTCCCCCTTCCCAAATCCCTCCAAGGGCTTATTTTGAACACTAAGCGAGCTGCATTCACTTGTACCTCCTCCTGCTTTTAGCAGGTAACACAAAACCCCAAAGCTCTGCTTTCAACAAAACCCAGATGCACACCACAAATACCAGCGCTGTAGACAAATACAACCTCCCAGCCTGACAGCATCCACGGATATTGATCACACACGGGCTTTTATGGACACAGCTGGCACTGCAGCCTGGGATTCAGCTCGTTTTAGTGACAACACACCCTACGCCGTGGCTCTGCAGCAAGCCCTAGTCACAAACTGTACTTTTAATCAATGTGATGCATTCACTCTCTGCCTCTCCACCACACATCCTTCCAGTACTGGATTCCAGACACTCCGGTGCCAGAGGCAGAGCAAACAGCACCACCACAGAACAAACAAGTACAGAGGCTCCCCGTGAAAAGCTCCAATGACACAGTAAAAGATAGGACATGCGTGCACTGGAATATCTGTCATTAAAAGGCAATCAGAACATACTCCCAGCCTTTAGCCCACGCCAGGAATTTCAGCCCAGGTGGAAACACACTATATTAACCAAGCACAACAGCTCAGCATGTAGGTGGAATTCCTCAAAGAGCCCACAAACTCACTGGCTGCCTTCTATTTCCACCTAAATCTTGTCTGAGCTGAGAGTTGCAGCGTGTCCCTTTCATTCACACACACAACTCCTGTTTGCAGACAGGCTGGATGACACTCAGCACTTCACCCTGCAAGGTCTTTCCTCTGCTGTGGAGATCACATCACATTTCTCTGCAGCACCAAGCCCCCAGGAGTGATTGACCAATACTTGCAAACAGAACTTTTTATTGTTTCAGCACAAAAATAGTACTAAACCACATCAATATCCAGTAAATAATTTTTCTCCCCCTGACCCAACAAACAGCAAAACGATGAGAAAAGTCTGTTAGCAAGACATTGATCTGTCACTTCTAAAACACAAAATAAAAAGCAAAAAATCATCACTCCTAGAGTGCACGCACACATCTAATAAGTGCAATTAATTTGCTACCTACCACTGTGTCAGGCTGCTGCCCACAGAGCAAGAGGAAGCAGCAAAAAACAGTAAGACTCGCAAGGCCAGCCCTGAGCCAGCTCCTAGCAGGAGTGGGAACAAAAGGAACTGAAAAATGTACAACCGTATGATGCCACTGAAATAGTTCAGGTCTTCAGAGCCATCATGGCAAACAGCAATCAGAGAAGGCAGCCATTTTATCAGAGAGTAAATCATGCTGTGTGTCTGAGGCTGCTCTAGGGGCCCCTTAACACAGACTGTAAAACTACTGAAGTGGAAGTTTTCTAGGCTGTAAATATCTGTAATGTAACCAATTCACGGCTGTGCTGTCTTCTGCTTGAAGATTTGATCTTGCATGTGTGAGGACGTGAATTCAAAAATTGCAGGCACTCGAGACTCTAGATGTAAAGCAAGAGGAGTTGTCTGTTCAAAGTAGACAAATTTTAGTTTGAAAACAAAAGCAAAGCAAACCATACAAGGCTTATCCATAAATTTGACAATAAAAATGCTGATTCTTAGGCAGCTCCAAGAGGATTTCTTTCCTCTTAGGTCCTTTCAAGTCCAGCAACTCAGGAAGCGCCGTACATTTCCAAGAGTACGAAATCAGCACAAGAATGTACAAAACATAAGCTGTGAAGGTCTCGCGTTCTAACCTTGTCTCTCAAACACATACTTTGGTGTCCACTGTTATCTCCTAGCACAAATGCAGCTCCAGACAACGGGAAGTGTTTATTGGTGGGCATCAGTTTCTGCTTGACCTCCCAAGAACCACTTCCAGACAGGGAGAGGCAGAGACTGATGCAAAGCTGGGCTTTCCTTACCATTCCAAGCTGCCTGTGTGTCTGCAGAACCCAGAATAACTCTGCCTACAGGCCGAGAGGTCGCCTCCCTCTGCTATCCCTCTATTTCCTCCTCCTTCCCCTCTCGACCCAGCCATCACCAGCGTGAAAAACGTCTCCGTGCTCCATTTTCTGCCCGTGGTGACCCGAGACAAGCAGCGAGCACGGCCTCACCTCTCGTGGCTGATCAGGATGTGCGCAGGCACCGGCACCATCACCTGCAGCCCCTCCTGCTCCCTGGCACGGGCATGCAAACACACCAGCTGCAGCTCTGCCACTCCCACGGGCTGCACCTCGTGCCAGTTCCTCCCTAGAAACGTTCAGCGGGGGATGAGAGGGGCGGAACACAAAAAACACAAGCTTTCATCAGTCAAATAACAAATGCGGGATCGAAGTTATCATCTAAAGTTCTGTTCCCCCTGCCTCTCCTCACGGGAAAGCTCCGTTCGTCTGCCAAGCTCCCCTCCTGAGAAGAAACCCTGCTCAAGAAATCCACGGAGCGGGACAGGCCCGCTGGCTGCAGAGCCGCGCCGACCGATGGTGAACAGGGAGCTGCCTGACAGAGCTGCTCTGCAAAAGGCAAAAAGAAGAGAAAACCAGGCAGCCTCGGTCATCTGAAGCACTCTGACCCAAATGGGGACTTCACTGGCACCTTGAACTGCGAGGCAGCAGGTGCTAAATGGCCACGCACGGTTCCAACCTCCTGCTCGAAGGCATAAGGACGAAGGTTTCACTGCAGAAATCTTCTTTTAAGGACATTTTCTTCAGAGGTGTAACAGCAAGAGACGCAGCAATTTCTGGACTGTAAAATCCCTCCCTTCCCTGACCTTGAGAAGCAGCAGGCTCCAAGCAAAAGTGAAATATTTTTCTTAGGCTGGCTGGCTGCCTACTCACGGTCCCTTTTCAAGAAAGCCAACTTGGAGGAAGCCAGGCAGGAGTTTATACATCACATAACTCTGCTCCGCTCTGAGCAGACACCAGAAAACTGCGCTGCATTTCAGGGGACCGTTTTGGCCAGGAAAGCCCTCCGAGACCACGGAGTGCCACCGCCGACCTGACAGTGCCGTGGCTCTAAGCACAGCACCCACAATTTCTCATGAATTACTGCATTGTTACATAGCATTACTACAGTGGCTGTGATTAATTCCACAATTAATTCATCTACAAGTGAGGACTATTACTTGTCGCTTCACCTTCCTACATTCCTTTTTCCTTCCCCTACTCCTCTTTCCCTTTTTCTTCCACGCTGACTGCCCCATCTTTGCACAGGCTCCAGGGAGGCAGGGGGTGGAAACTTTCAGCACAAAAACTCTCCAAATGGGCACCAAGGAGTTGGGAAGGAAACTTGAAACGATTTATTTAACAGTTCCTAAGGACAAAGCCATTGGCTGGGATCCAATCACTTCCCTGATTTACCTTCCAAGAGGTCCAGGTACACCAAAAAGGCAGCGTAGACTTGAGTGCTGTCGGAGACATCAAGTGACATCATTTCTGTGAACTGAGAGCCAGAGAGGAACGGTGATGAAGGAAAGCACAGGTCACTCCAAGAATGTACACAGCATCTCTACAGCCAGCAGAGCCACGGGAGTCTCAAAGCTCAGATTGAAGGCAATCAAAAAGCAGGGCTTGTTTCCTGATCGTATCTCAAAAGCTCCTTTTTCCGCATTCCCCACCCTTTAGCATTTTAAAAAAGCAAGCAAAATAAACAAACACAAGAGGAATCACTACTATTTCTGGAACAGCTCTAGCTTTGTGGAATTTCACCTATTTTGGGGTAAATAAATTTTACCTATTTTTGCTGCAGCACACCAACGTTAAGACGATGGCCAAATGAAACACCTCCATGGTTTTCGGTGCGGTAAAAAATTAAGATGGGAGCCGAAGCTTAAAGCATTTACGTGCATCCCACCCCGTAAAAAATTAAGATGGGAGCCGAAGCTTAAAGCATTTACGTGCATCTCACCCCGTAAAAAATTAAGATGGGAGCCGAAGCTTAAAGCATTTACGTGCATCCCACCGGGGGGAACTCCACGACGCACAAACCTGCCGGCAGCGACATTCCCCAACGGGCCGGAGCCCCCCTGAATAAACCCAATACGATCGATTATATTGGATATCCCCGCAGAACCCTCCTGGGGGGACCCTACGTGCGCCTCGAGGGCGGCCAGGGGGGAACCCTGCAGGGAGAGCGAGGGAGCCCCTGCCTACCGCGGGGTGACTCGTGATCCAGTTGCCGCCAGCCGCCCCCGCCCAGCTGTCCCGTGGCCCCGGGGCGCTCCCGGCCGCGGAGCAGCCCCGTCCCGCCCGGGTGCCGCCCGGAGCCGGGCA